>BQNB010046383.1:0-36096 GCA_026074375.1 Tanacetum coccineum
GGCATTGGAGTTGATAAGGTTTATTAAGAAGATACTTGCAGAATTAGAATCTGAAGGATAAGATTGATGGGATTGAGAAGGGTTTAAGTGTTGGCTAACCACCACACAACAAATGGTCATTAGTTCACCATGCTTAACAGGCATAAGAACTGGCTAGTCCATAAGCAAACGGCTTGTGGTAAAGACTTCTCAAATCCGTTTATGGCTGGTAGTTTGCCAAAAACTATAAAGCCAACTTAGTTGGATTGTTGCTGAAAAGATGTTGCAGTGTTGCTGAAAAGACAAAGTTGCTGATTATCAAGATCAAGATGTGTTAAAATGTTTGGATACATCCTCCAAGAACTTAAGAAGATTAACTTGAAGAAACATGAAGTTAAAAGAGTTCAACAATCATGTTTAGGGGAGGATTGTTGGGAATTATGTTTTCCTAACTTAGTACCGTTAGTGATGATAGTTAGTACTGATAGTTATAGTTAGTACTGACAGTACAAAGTGTTAAGTACTGATCAGTTAGTTAGTACCGTTAGTAGAAAATAGTTAGTACCGTTTAAGAGATATGTATGAGATATTATAGGAAAAGATATGTATTATCTTTTATGCATTTTGTAAGTCTGTTAGGGTTTATCCTTGGTCTATAAAAGGAACTCTCACGGCATAGTTAGAGATATAAGTTCAATATACATCTCATACAATCATATCTCATAGTTAGTAATCTGTAATCACTTTAACAGATTAATAGAAATCAAAGTTTAGATTTTCATTGTTCTTCTTAATACTATTGTGTAGATTCCGCATATACAATAAGTGTTTATAGTCAGTGTTTTCTCTATAGTCAATCTGTATTTATACAAGTTGGCTATCACCCTTAGCAGGCTGCAAAGATCTGTTCAGTTTGGGACTCACAATATGTTTAAAACCATTTTCAAACAACTATAAAAACCATAAGAAGTGATAATGGCACAAAATTCATCAACTCTACTCTAGCTAAAAAATTTCTTAATCATGGAATCTTGCATCAAACATCATGCCCAAACACTCCTCAGCAAAATGCTAGAGTTGAAAGAAAACACATATAACTTTTAGAAATAGCCAAGGCACTTAAATTTCAAGCATATTTCCCATATCATTTTTAGGGATACTGCTTACTTACAACCACACACCTCATAAATAGATTACCCTCCAAACCAATTGATGATAAATCTCCTTATGAGATTATTCATGAACAACTACCACCCCTTGATTGTCTCAGAATCAGAGTTTGTGAAGCCTTTATACACCATTACAGTCCTGATAAGCTTGAACAAAGGTACATCCCTTCCATTTTAGTAGGATACTCGTTCACATAAAAAGGCTATGTTTTATATGATCCAACCACACATAAAACCATAACCAGCAGACATGTCTTATTTGATGAAACAGAATTTCCATTTGCTCACACAAAACCAATATCATCTACCTCATCATCTCATACCACTCTTGATCTGATAAATTTTCCAACTTTTCCCTTCCACACAACCACAGATACCATCACACCAACAATTCCCTCACCCAACATAAATTCCCATGCTTAAGGTTAATGTGACACGTCAGTCACATTTCATTGTACTTAACTTTCCTGTGATTAATACAATTTACCGTGGTAACCCTTTACCTAAAAAACACAAATTCCCTTACACAACATTCTGATCCAAACACACCTTAACACACTGATACAAACACCTCATATTCAGCAACCTAACACACTGATCCAAACAAACCAGCTTCATCAACCCAACACACTGATCCAAACATCCCAACTTTATCAAATCACAGTACTTCAGTTCCATTACCATCCCCATCACCTGCTCTACCTCAAAGAGTATCCACCATAACTAAAAAACAACCCACAAAGCTCACTGATTACTAGTGTAACCTTCCAAAATCCCACATACATAATATCAGCAAACATCATTACACCAACTTCATAAACTACACTAACATCAAATCACCAAACACAAGACATCTCATAAACAACATTAACAAAACCATAGAACCTCCCACTTATTTACAAGCATCTAAGGATCCTAGATGGGTAGAGGCAATGGAAAAGGAACTTAAGGCTCTTGAATCAAATTGCGTATGGGAATTCACAACTCTTCCAGCTAGTAAGGTTCATGTTGGCAGCAAATGGGTATTCAAAATCAAATTCAAGGCAGATGGTGACATTGAAAGATTCAAAGCAAGGCTCGTTGCAAAAGGATTTACACAAAAAGAAGGCATTGATTACAAGGAAACATTTACTCATGTGGCAAAAATGGTCGCAGTTAGAGCTCTACTAGTTGTTGCTATTCAACAGAACTGGTTCATTAAGCAAATAGACACACACACACACACACACACACACACACACACACACACATATATATATACACATATATATATATATATATATATATATATATATATATATACACATATATATATAAAAATATATATATATATATATATATATATATATATATATATATATATATATATATATATATATATATATATATATATATATTCCCTAATGATATCCTACTCATGTCTCACCTAACACAGTCTGCAAACTCAAAAAGTCACTCTATGAACTGAAACAAGCAAACAAACAATGGTTTACCAAACTCACTTCTTTTCTTCTATCACTAAGCTTCTTACAGAGTTATGCAGATACTTCTTTGTTCACACTTACCAAAGGCAATCAATTTATAGCTCTTCTCATCTATGTGGATGACATCTTACTCATTGGGAATGACAAGTCTTTAATTCAAGCCATCAAGCAACAACTTGATCAGCAATTCAACATCAAGGATCTTAGATCTCTTTATTACTATTTAGGCATTAAGATACTTCAAAACTCCAAAGGCCTTGTTATTTCCTAGAGGAAATATGCCTTAGATCTCTTACAGTGTGCAGATGCTCTTAATCTCAAGCCTTCTACTATTCCTTTGGATCCTCTTAAGAATCTAAATCTCACAGATGGTGAAGCACTCCATGATCCCTCCCTATATAGAAAATTGGTTGGCAAGTTGATTTATCTTACCATCACCAGACCTGACATGTCATTTGCAGCCCAAGCTCTAAGCCAATTTTCTCATCAACCAAGAACTACCTACATGGATGCTCTTCATAGGGTTCTCATGTATAATAAGATATGTTTAGGGCAAGGCTTATATTTTCCCAGAGAGAACAACTTCAGTCTATCTGTCTATTGTGAAATTGATTGGGCATCTTGTCCAATCACAAGAAGATCAATGTTCAGCTATTTTTCTAGGTCCATGTTTAATCTCCTGGTCATCAAAGAAGCAATTAGTAGTTTCAATATCATTCATTAAAGTTAAATACAGGGCACTAGCATACTATACCTGTGAAATCACTTTGCTACAATGCTTATTCAGAGATTTATAAGTTCATACAACCACTCCTAGTCTTATATATTATGATAAAGAATCCATCATAGCTTTGGCCTCAAATTTAGTTCATCATGCAAGGACTAAGCACATAGAAATTGATTGTCACTTTGTGAGAGACAAAATAAAGGCTAATCAAGTTCTTCCAATCTTCATACCATCCAAGTTACAGGCTACTGATGTCTTAACCAAATAATTACCCAAAGCTTTACACTATAACTGTTTATCCAAGTTTGACATATGTGATCCTTACACACTGCCAACTTGTCGGGGGGGGGGGGGGGGGGTAAAGAAGGCCACACTAATACAACTTCATCAAGTCATCAAGTTCACAATGTTGTTAAGCAATCAAGATGTATAAAGCCTTTCAAGACCAAGCTTATTGAAAAGATTCAAGTGTACTGTAATCTAATGTAACACTGTTGTAATAGTGTAGATAGCTTAATGTTTGTTTTAGCTTAGTTGTTTAGCTTAGCTTTATGTTTCAGTAGTTTGATTTTTGTAGTTGACTGTAGTTCTAGAAATAGGACTTTGTATCTTCATTTCAATTCTAATGAGAAATAACTAATTTTCTCGCCTAAATGGCTTTCACTCTCAACTGTTCTCACAGTCTCAATATCCACCAATAAGATTTGTTATCCTCCGGTCACTGGCTACCTGCCGATGATCCGGTGAGATCGCGTTATTTTTGCTTTTTTGCTTTTGTTTTAACTATGATTTTCTTTTTCGTATTCAATGCATAAACCCTCGACCCTATCCATCAAAACGCAAAAATATATATATGTTGTGTTGCATTCGTTCGATCATACTTTTTCTTCATCATCTAATTGTTTTTGTTGTCGAAGATCATTGTCGTTGACAACAAAAAATGACCACCAAATTTCCGCTCCCTCCTAAAGGAAAAGCAAGCAATGACGTAAAAAGACAAACGTCATAAAAAATGAAGGAACCCGCGAAGCAGTATATAGTTATGTCGTCAAATACAAATCCATCTCCGTGCAATCGAACAACAAAGAAGAGAAGAAAAAATAAAAGAAGAAAGTGATTTCAACATTTACCCAGTTTGTACGTCTGGAACATACCGTTCAAACTGAATGTTCGAGAGTGTTAGATGTTATGTTAATTAAGGCACAAGTCTAATCACAGGCGTAGGCTACGCCTCCATTAGATTTAGGGTTATGTTAACTTATTTTCAAGTCATGTTCTATTATAAGTATACATATTATAAATATGCATGAAATCTCATTATTTTACATATACTACTTTAACCGAATAACAAAAATAATAGATAAATTAGTACTATGATTATTTTAGACAATAGTCGTGGAAATGATTTATAAGGTTTCATGAGTCTCATAATGCATTAGTATATTCATTAGTACGTACTTGCATGCAATAATTAGTATCTTTTTCATATAAGCTTGTCCGATACTACGTATTTTATTACATAAGCAGCTAAGATTCGATCATATATGAGTGCAATATCTTCTGGACAGGTTTATCTCAATTATTCTACACTTTGAACCCAGTGACTAATTGATCAATATTAATACCAGGCTAAAAGCACATAAATCTTAGGATAACAATAAAAGTTACCAATTAAAGACGAGTGCGATTGCTCTCAGCGGTAAAACCGTAGAAGTGAAATACACGTTAAAACTGCACTTTCAGTTAAGATTTATGTGGCAAATACCACTCGTCTCTTAAGCGCGTTCTCTATTAAAAGAAACCCGTGTAAGATACTGTTTGCAGCTGGAATACATGCATCAATTATTTTATATATTTTGTTCTTTCTTAAAATAGACAAGTAAGAAATTAGCTAGCCAACTTGACATGTATAAATAGCACATCATAAACTTCCATTTTCATCATCAACTCACAACTTTCTTATTCACAATTCTATCAACAGATTCTTTACAAAAATGGCTCCTATTCGTTTTCTGCTACATTTTCTCTTCGTTTCATCCATTATCCATGTTTGTTTCGCAACGAGAAGGCTAAATGAGTTGGTTCGCGACTCATCTAACTTACTCGAATACCATAATGGTCCTCTCCTAGCCGGAAATATCTCCGTGAATCTTATATGGTATGGCAACTTTAAGCCGTCCCAAAAGGCCATTATCTCGGATTTCATCACCTCGTTATCATACAATTCCCAAGCCCAACCCTCGGTCGCAACATGGTGGAAAATCACAGAGAAATACCATACTAAATTGTCCAAACCCGCTTCAGTGTCTACCCGACTTGGTAAACAAGTATCCGACCCGAACACTACAAAAAATAAGGGCTATAGTGACGGAAATTTAATGACGAACCATATTTTTCGTCACTATTAACACAATTTTAGTGACGATATAGAATTGTCGTCACTATATCTCATCACTTGCATATATTTAATGACGAAGTAATAAATTGTCATTAATATTCATGTTAGTGACGAAAGTATTTGTCACTGAGTTTAGTACTAATAGTCCACGTCTAACTCATTTCTTATTACGCTCTTTAGTCACGAAATTTTCGTCACTCCACTTTAGATCGGTAGTCACGAAAAATGTTTGTCACTAAATAGACAATTGCAATCGAATAATAACAAGTTAAAAAAACACAGAAAAAGAGTTAAAAAAATTACTTTTACCTTAGCAAAAAAGGGAGTCATGTGATTTTAATAACCTGGCCCGCATTAATTCATTTAGTAATGAATGCCTCTTTGTTACTATTGTAACTGATAGTGACAATATTTGTTCGCCATAAAGCTTATACAAACTTAATGACGAAACTTTTCGTCACTCACTTAAACACATAATCACCCTTTTTCTTTCTATCTAACATTTAGAAGTACAAGGACCTAAACTGACAAAACAACTCAAACTTTATAAACACGGATACCATATTTTTAGTTCATATCTTCTTCCCCATTTCACACCAAAAACACACATTATAAAACACACAAACACCGACCATAGAAATCATTCTTCACCACAGTTTCACACACTAAAAACACACACTACAACCATTCCGTCATGGCTGAATCTCACTTTTCACTATTTTGCCCTAATTTTTTCGGAGGTTATCTCTTATCTCTAAACCCTAATTTTATCTGATTATGCAGGTATGATGTTTCTTATTCCAAATTGTTTTATATTGTTGAATAAATCGTAATTGTTTGTGTTTGATTTTCTTTTTTGATTGTATTTGAGATGAAAATTGTGGATATTTATTTGTTTATTCGATTGTTGGTTTGAGTTTACAATGTTTAGCTTAGTGGATCAGATTGTTGTAGACAACGTGTTCGATGAAATGCTAAAGTAAAATTCAACTATCGTGAATGAACTTATAAATGTAACATGCTAATTGATCTACAATTTTTGTAAACGTGTAACATGCTCATTTCAGATTATACTTGTTACTTGACTTTTGCTTATTACAATAGAGTGTGTATCCCCTACGGCTGGTGATTGATATGGATGATTGTGGAAGGGTATGAGAGTATAGCTCAGGTAACTCTGTATGTGTCTTGCTAATCCCCTATTTTATGGGAATTATTTAACAAATGGGTAGAATAATGTAGTAATGTTTACTGTTTACATGTCTATACAATTCATGGCAGGCAATGTTAGTCACTTAACATTTTAGTTAGTACGAAACCATTACTGTATGCTATATCTTGAAGTGCATTTGCTGAAGCAAAATAATTTATAAAAATATAGGGCCAGGAGGAGAAACAAGATAAGATGTGGCAACGGTAATGTAGATGTAGAGAGAAGTAACCTACTTCTAATGGGCACAACTAGACACGGTATGATTCACGATGGGTTGTTTTTATATTTTTTTCTCTTTTTTAATGAGATACTTCTCCGTAGTTTACATGTTGCTGATAATTATAACTTAACTTTTTTTAAAACAGGGAAGACACATTGCTTACAAACACCTTTGTTCGTTTTGTGAATGTTCGTACTGTAATCGCGGATGCAACAACGTAACACAAGTAAGTTACTTATCTTGCTAAAATGGTCTTTTCAACCTTCTATTTAATTTGGTTTGACAGCTTAAGATGTATGCTTGCCTTTTTAAAATACAAATATCATATACTAGGGTGTGGCAATTTCCCATATCACAGTATGGCACAAAACAATATTAGACTGATAAAGGTTGGGTCTAAACAGGTTGGGGTGGCTAATGCGTCGACTACTAAATTAAAAGAACACATTTTATTCAAGATGACATGACTAATTCACCGACAATAAAAGTTAACTTTAGAAAAGTTTGACCTGTGGTTACCCAATTACAACATGTTTAACCTGATTACAACGTGTTGGTAACCAGTTAACACCCCGTTTGACCCACCAGTCCATTTAACCCATGTAGTTTAACGGGTAACACGGGTTGTGGTTGGATCAGGGTTGCTATTTTTTGTACGCTTAACTAAATGGTTCGTGTTCACTGTTTTACCCAACTACCGAACCGAATTGTACGGATCTGTTTGTACATCTAGAATTCTCATATGTATAGGTCGGGCAATATGATACATCTAGAATTCTCATATGTATAGGTCGGGCAATGTCATAAAACAGATCGGTATGTTTTAGTTTGGGTAACCGGTCAAAAGGGGTTCGGGTTGGATTGGGTCCATATCAATGATCGGGTCGGTATGTTTCTTTTAGTATGTAACTGTGTTTCATCAAATAAAATGTCTCAAGGATAGTGTGTTATGGCACGATCTTCTGTGTTTCATTTGTCCATATTTTCAGAACAGATTGTTAAAGTTTTATCTACAAGTTAGTTTTATACACATAAAAGGGCCTTTTAAATTGTTTTTATTTTATGATAATATGAAGTGTCCCATGTGTTTGTTATACTTTTTTCTCTATGCAGTTATGTGCTTCAACAGGACGTGTTGCTACAAGTGTGCAATTAAATCGAGATTAAACACATGTTCTAAGAGTTAAGGTCTCAACATGAAGAGCAGCTGACACGGATAAGGTATGTATAATTATTATTCTTTATTGTTTTTAAAAGTTACATTGACACGTTTTTCTCCTCTAAGAAATGATATATTGTCACAGGAGGAGGGCAGACGTCGTAAATGACGAGTGGACAGCCCCATGAAGACCAAGAATTGACCCAAGAAAGGTATGTATCTCTACCTATAGACAAGTAAACATTAAATATGTGTTATGGCTCTTTATGTTTGTAGTAACGTTTTTGTATCTGGTACCTCTCTAAGCATTTCCATGTTTCAGGTCATTGGCCATTTCCTTCTTCGCGTATTCTGGACACCCTCTGTAGCTGGTGTTGTACCTCTCTAAGCATTTCCATGTTTCAGGTCATTGGCCATTTCCTTCTTCGCGTATTCTGGACACCCTCTTCTACTAGTTTATGTTAAATTATCCCGCAGCGATCATCGCCTACTTATCATCATATATCTTCCTAGTGCTTCTGTTAATTTTACTTATGTAGTTTCTATCTGTTTCATATATAAGTGATTGGTTAGTCAGATAAGTATGAAACATGTAGAATGATCAAATACTGTGATTATGATTTGTAGGTATGTCTTGTAGGAAGTTGCTTTTGACCTATAGACAGAAATAATTCCTTGTTTAAACTGTCTAAATGCTACAAGTCAGTTTCTTGTTTTTGCTGTCTATATAACGTCCAATTAGTAGCCTCTTGATAGGTTCTGTTCATGACCAGAACTCATAACCTTTAGTAGTTGCACCATGATTGGGGCATCTCATCTTATCTGATTATTCACTATCATAACTTGTTATAGAAACAAAACGGGGAATGTGTTTTGATCCTCAAACTGCTTGAACTTGGATTATGTAATGGTCTCATTTTGAGATTTCCTGGACTGATGTGCTTTGTATATATTGTTTTTATACAGGGGAGGATTATGATACTGAAGATTATGACGATTATGTTGAGGCTCAAGATGATGTTTAGTTGAAGTTTGGATGGGAGGATAATATCCGCACATGTAGAAAGTTTAAATGCATCATATACTTGTAAAAATGGTTTATCACTTGAGGATTCTTTATAACTTGTTGGATATGCTACAAATCGAATAATTGTTGGACATAACTAGGATGTTTCGGCTTTAGTATGGATGAAGTAATTTCTTATTATTTGACTAACACGTGTTTTTGCAATTTCAGTATTGTATGTATTGCATTATTGCCCTATTGGGATAATAGGATTTTTGGAAAGTGACGACGTATATATCGTCGCTATGGACTTTAAGGTCCCGTTAGTTTTCCCGTAAGGTTCAAACCCCAAAAAATGACATCCACATTCTTTCGTCACTAATTTCATTAAATTGTGACATTTTAGAGTAGCCACATTAAGTGATGAAAGTTAAGTAAAGAAATGGGTTTATAGGATTTTGGAAAGTGACGACGTATTTCGTCACTATTGGACGTTAAGGTCCCGTTAGTTTCCCGTTAGGTTCACCCAAATAATGACGCCGATTTTCGTCATTAAACTGGTTTAGTGACGAATTTTCCTCTAATAGTGACGATTTTTCATTCGTCATTAAGGCCTTTTTTTCTTGTAGTGGAAATACTCTCTTGGGAAGTCATTAACTGATAACCACCTTGTTAAACTTGCTTCAAAAGTTGCATCACTAAATGCCGTTAATATAGGTTTAACGGCAAAAGATGTGAGAGTTACAGGTTTTTGCTCTGGCAGATGTGGGACCCACAACTCTGCTATAGTAACTGCCAATGGCGGTAAAGGAAAGAAATATAAATTTCCATACATTTGGGTTGGAAACTCGGAGACACAATGTCCGGGTCAATGTGCGTGGCCGTTCCACCAGCCAATTTACGGACCACAGGGCCCACCACTCGCCGCACCCAACAATGATGTGGGTATGGACGGTATAGTGATTAACTTGGCGAGCTTATTGGCTGGTACGGCCACAAACCCATTTGGGAATGGGTATTATCAAGGGGACGCGAGTGCACCATTAGAGGCTGCATCGGCGTGTCCAGGAGTATATGGAAAAGGGGCGTATCCCGGGTACTCGGGGGCTTTGTTGGTGGACTCGACTACGGGTGCAAGTTATAACGCTTATGGCACTAACGGAAGAAAGTATTTGGTTCGTGCTATGTATGATCCTTCGACTTCGACATGTTCTTCTTTGGTTTAAGCAACCTAAAAATACCATAAATTGTATACAAGAATTACGATATAGCAATTACTTTACTAGGATAGTAGGAATATGTATAATTTATTCTTTCATTCATTTCACTTTTTATAACAAAGAGAAAGCAGTAATAAATGCACTTTTTTAAAATTGTGTGTTTTTTGTCGGAGGATAATAATTTGAGAACGGATGATTAGTTCTTGTATGCAGTATCTAGGAGTTCTATTTATGAGTATAGATTATATAAAATTATGTTAATCGTTCTGATTTTTTATTGACAGTTTTGGTTATATTTTGTTTGCAAATGAAATGTTTATTAATCAGGCAAAGATCAAGTTTGAATATATTGCTTATAACAAAAAGAATCTATCTTATTGCTTATAACAAAAAAAGTCAAATATTAGAGCTTTATGCTTGAACTTTATAACTACCTAGAGTTAATTACATGGAAGGTTCATGTGGTTTGTCCAAAATTGCATCTAACGTCCCTAAAAGTTAGAAGTTGCATGATAGTCCCTAACTTTGCAAAAGAAATTCACCCGTGGTCCTTTTCTGCAAAGTTTAGAGATGCATGGATAGTCCCTAAAGATAATACGAGGGACCACGGGTGAAACTCTTTTGCAAAGTTAAGGACTATCCATGCAACTTTTAACTTTTAGGGACGATAGATGCAATTTTGGACAAACCACAGGGAACATCCATGTAATTAACTCAAATACCTATATTGCTTTTTTTTAGAATATGTTCGATATTAGACTATGCAAACACGTATAATTTAGTTATGTGACACACTAATTTCTGTCACTAACGTGTCACAGAGAACTATAATCTAGTGACACGGTAAGTCACTAAAGTGTCATTTAGTGACACACCAAAAACTGTCACTTTGTGACACTTTTAAGACTACCGCAAAAGGTTATAGTTTTTGGTCCCATTCACATTTTTTAAAAAACTTTGTATCAAAGAAAAGAGAAAAATTATGCTCCGGCAATCTCATTCTGGAATAATATGGTCATATATGTAGATTCTTACGAACATCTTTAGTTATATTTATTTCCGTGTATAATTCTATTACTTAACTAATTTGTCACTAATCATCATCCTCAATAATGTCAATGTGACCCATATTTGCTACGAACATAAGTCCCTGAAGTCATATGCAGTGACGGAGCTTGACCAAGCTTACCGGAGAGGCCGAAATAGAATTGTTTCATTTTAGAGAGGCCAAACTCTAAAAAATGCTCTTGTAGTAAATGTACTCATAGATAAGATACAACAAAAAATACATATGGTTGTCATCTTTTTGGGGTCCAACCACCCTGCTAATCATTTGGCTCGTGTTATAGCAGAAAGTGTTGTCATTTTTTTTCCATATAACTCAGTATTCATAACTTAACTCAAAAACACTTTTTCTTCATCGCTTAAGTTACATGACACCCTCTAGTTCACATATAACATAATGAAACACAAATACAACAAAAAAGGAAAATAAGAAAAAACAAAAATGAAAAGCAAAAAAACCTATGACGTAGTTGTTAATCTTAGCGCCAACCCCTATAACTCAAGGGGGTGTAGGCTATAACTTAAGGTCCCCGTTATCAGTTACTACTTCCGTTATATAATTATTGTTCAGTGTTGACTTTAAAGTTTTAATTTTTCAACTTTGATCTTATATATTTGTGTTTGTGTTATATAATATTTGATGAAACCGACCATGACTCGGAATATATGGTGGATAATAAAGGAACAGGCTGTATGTCTAGTTCTATGCATGCCATAACATATATGAAAATAGTGGATACTACAGAGCACAACCGAACCTCCGTGTTCGAGCACGTATCAATATATTCATCAAGTTATACGTGCATGCAATAGTATAGTATGTTTCATTAGTTCCCATGTACATGCATCAAGTTTTGTAATCCTTTTTGGACAGGCTTATAGTAGTTGGAAACTTTGAACTCAACCTAGTCATGACCCAAGAGATAAGTATGCATTATTGCAACTAAGTTTAAATTGTTTAGGTTATGAAGTTTGGAGGTGAATTTGCATAATGGAACAAGTTATTGTGTACACATTTTTTTTAACAGCGGGATATATATAAACCAAAAACGAACCACCCAGAAAGACACTAGGAGGCCGGAGAACAAAGTTTACATACAAAGAGAGGAACACGGGTTATCAAACCAGTGGATCCAGTTTATATGAACTTTTCTAAGCCTACACGATATCGAATTAAAAGACGAAAGCTTAATGTCATTAAGGATCAACTGCTTAGAAGGCCGTTTTGAAGAAAAACATGTCTCATTCCGAAACCTCCATAGGATCCATAGAGTCGTTTGAACGACAACGTCAAAGGCAGCTCTATGATTGGTTGGAATGGCGACTCTATCGGCTAAGTTGACAGCATCCATAAGAGAAGAGATTGTCATGTTGGGTATATTCCACCAAACCAACACCTTGGCCCATGCATCGATAGCAATGAAGCATGACGAAAAGAGGTGCTCTTCGGTTTCTATATCTTCATCGCAAACGGGGTAGCGAGTTGAATGTAAATCTTTGTTCCATCTATATCAAGATTGAAGCGTGTAGGAAGCATGTTGTGAGAGATCCGCCAAGAAAAAATGTTAATTTTAAGTGGTAAAGCTTTGTTCCATCTAAATGGTTGAGGGTCCAGCGGGTGTATGTGTTTTGTTATGAGAATACGCATGCTTTTAACAGAAAAACATCTGTTATCACTAAAGGTGCATTCCCAGGTGTCCTGGTCATTCGATAAGTGGAGGCTAAATAAGAGATTAACCAGCTCAAGAACCTCCTGGTGTTCTGCTATTGAACGAATAGGTCTGGACCAATTCCAGTTGAAAGAGAGATCTAAAGGCCTAATATCAGTTGGGCTCCTAAAATCACGAATAGGTCTGGACCAGTTGAAAGAGAGATCTAAAGGCCTAATATCAGTTGGGTTACTAAAATCACGAACAGGAGCCCGATCTCTTACAACACAGTTATTGTGTACACATAAGATGCAATAGTATAAAATTAATGGTAAAACAATACCTAAGTACCTATTTGGCGATTAGATAGAGATGGTGAAACAACACGACCGTGGTCACCCTACCACACTTATCATATCACTTTCTCTCTTTACAAACAATTTCATGACCTACTTAATGTAATAAAGAGATCGAGGACATCAAAATATATCTTTTATAAAAAAAGACCCAACGGTCCAATTCTTAATCGTTTGGATTTTTTTTTTTGCCCAACGACTCGGTCTTAAATACGATCGAGTTGTGCTTTTTTGGGTTGAGGACGCGTCGCAAGGAGGGAAGAGGGGTAATTGGGGGACGCGTCTTACTGGTGGTTGACCGAGACACAACCTAGCCATTACGGCCGGTCTTACGCACTCATGTTTGTTAAATGCTTCTGATGTCTTACTAGAAAAGCATTCTTTACCATTCAATATGAAAAACTCGTTTTGTGGTGTGTCATGGAATGAACCTGTCTAGATAGGCATTGTGCAATCCACGGATATATCGTGAATAGATAAATGCATGGCGCATACGATTAAATTAAAGTAAAGGGTGAAGCCTACGGGAATTAATGCATTGGGATACAAACTTAGAAATTATTTTAATGCATGCACGGGGAGTGTGTTTGTAGTTTGACCTTTTGTAAGTTGACTAAATGAATTTGTTAGACATATTGGAAAAAAATAAATATATGAACAACAAAATGTTTCCCAACAGCAAAATGTTGGGTTATAAGTTGACATATCCAACCTGTTTCTGCCAATATTGTTGTGTGGTTTGTAATTAGATAATCATCGTATATATTCTAGTCGATTTCAATTGCAATATTCACCTTAATTAACTTACAATATAGATATATAGTTCATGCTCATATTTATTTCATAAGAATAGGCTAGGGACGGGTTGCGAAAGGCTTAAAGGAATGCCCGGTAAGCCCACGTATATCCGAGTCAAATATTTCGAAGACATGGATTTTGGCCGTTTGCTCTCTAAAGCCGACATGGTGGAGGTGCTGGATCAATTCCTCTTATAATTTGTTCCCTTAATGTAATGTACACTACAAGAAAAATGCCTTTTAGTGACACTTTTTTTAATGACACAAATAAAAAGTGTAAGCGAAAACCCACATATCCTTACACTTTTAGAAAAAAGTGTCAACATAGTTTAAGTTTTATCCACACATTTTTAAAAGTGTAAGCAAAAGTGCAAGTTTGCTTACATACTATAAAAAGTGTAAGGAGATATGAAGTTTTACCTACACTTTTTGTAAAGTGTAAGTAAAAGTCTAGTGTTTTACCCACACTTTTTAAAAAGTGAGGGCAAAACTATAGTTTTACCTACACTTTTTGAAAAGTGTGAGTAGAAGTTTTGTTTTATTTACACTTATATAAAAGTGTGAGCAAAAGTCTAAGTTTTTATTTACATTTTTTAGCAAGTGTGCACCGGACCGAATCCGATCTGGGTCGGTCCAGTCCGGTTCGGTTTTCGGTCCGGTTTGGTCGAACAAGGCATAATTGCCCTTTTTTTGTAAAACCAAACCGAGCCTGACCGAGAATCAAAGAAAAAAAAAGATAAATCGAGAATCAGAACGAAATAGGTTCGGTCTGATTCGGGCCGGTTTGTCGATCTGATCCGATCGGCAATCCGTTTTGCTCGCCCCTACTACCATCCTTCTCTTTTAATTATCAACGCAAAGAAAAAAACTACCCTTTTCATAACACAAACTTCCCCTTTTCATAAATATCTCAAATCAGATTGAAACCCTTGCAGACGTTCGTCGGCGATCTCTATCACCATCTCTCTTCTGTTACCATCACCTCCATTGGACCGCTATCATCACCGTCATCACACCGTCACCATCACCATCACCATCGCCAGCGTCGCGACGTCGAGATCATCGTCGTCATGCCTTCACCATCGCCGTCTTCACCTCTACCGCCGTCACATTGCCATCATCAACGAGGTTAATACATTATGTACATTAAGCTTAGTTATCATAATTTGTTTTTTAATTAAGACTAAATGCGATATTACTACCATTACTGAGCTTAAGCTTTTATTACGAGCTTTTAATATGTATATCATTGTGATTGAGGCGTTCATCTATTATATAATTGCTAGTTTATAGTTCACTTTTACCAAAATATTGTGTGACTAGTTTATAGTGTTTATGTGTGTGTGTGTGTTTGGGGGGAGGGGGAATTTTTCGGCTTATATCGAGACTTATCGGCTTATATAAGTTTATAATATCGTAATTAACTTATATAAGCCCATGAGTCTCGAAATAAGCTGGAAAATTGGGGCTTATGTTATATAAGCCGAAATCAAATAAGCTAATAAGCCCACATATAAACCAGATAACCTGGAAAACTGAGGCTTATGCTCAATAAGATGTTGACCCCAGTAACCATTTTCAAACTTCACCAATAAAGGAAAAGTGTTCTGTTTGGTACTTGAAGGCATCTTGGATAACAAATTAGAAGGGAACTAGGGATGCGTTTTTTCAATTGATAGGGGCTAAATGTCTTTAGGTATTGCTTCTATATCAAATTCGTTGGTGGCGCAATAATAGATAACTATATGGATTATGGAGTATATGCGCATCTAGTTCTAATGACAACTAAAAAGGTACCATTGGGGCATCTGCATTCCTGAAATATTTCTGAAAAATTCAATTAAATTTGATCTTCAGGTACACCAAGTTGCTATTAAAAACAGTATCTGAAACACCAACTCCCGAATATGTTATCGTAGATATACATATGAACGAGATTATTCTTCCACTTTCAATCAACCAGCATCTTATCTACGTGCAAGGGGAGGTATGTGACCCACTACACTGTTAATTCCAAATCTCAGCTGATATATTTTGTTAATAGTATCAACATATTTGCAGCACGAGCCGAAATCGAAGATTTTGTTGAGTATGATCTTGATAACGAGGATGAAGATTGGCTTGAATAGTTCAACTCAGATAGAACAATTCTTCCAACTGAAAAGTAAGTCCTTTTTTTTGTCTTACAAGGGCTTAAAGATTAGATTACTATTCTGATTCAAGTTTCATGACTGGTATAGGTTGGAGGTTATCATATTTAAGTTGGAGGTATTTGATCATAAGGCTCGAGAAAGAGCAGGAGTTATCGCTCCTACCCTTGGCACACATGTTCATGTTCTTTTGACATTTGACGCTGTAGTTGAGGTAGGAACTGATATAACCTGCTTGCAGATTTCTACTTATCATTTATTAACTATAGTTAGTTTATTAGCTGAAAACAATAGCTCTTTGCTGGTGGCTTTCATTTTTACTTACCGAATGACCATGTCGATATAGTGAATTAGTGATATTGCATCAAGTTTATATAGATAATTGGGTCGTTACACGTATTAAGATTGATCCTGATTATTGTTTGCTGTCTAATATATTACATTATGCCCAAAGAATAGTGTTGTGTCATCCATTGAAGGTCCTTGCCGGTGGGAATGTGGTCCACAGGAATCACCAAGTAATGCCTATCAACGAAGTATCCATCTAATCGGTCATTTTATATTATAATCAAAACTACTGGGTCAAACTACAGAATGCAAGGAAATTATTGGACAACCTTCTCAACAAGGTATTTTCTCATATAGTGTATCAAGAATGTTAGCGATTAAACTACATACTTAAAGTGGGACAAAACTGGTTTTTGTTATGCTCTATTTACGCACTAGTGTGTTTTAATAGTTTTTAAGTTAAAAACAATACAGGAATGGGCGTTGTAAAGTTTACACACCACCGTATTTAGTTTGCTGACTTTGATCTGTATCATCAACTACTTATCGTTTTGTTGTTCCACGAAAATTTATTTCTCCTTTTGTTGTTTAAAGATTTTTTTAATCTACGATCTTTGGTCATGTTATGGGTTTTGGAAAGGGTTAAGTATATCTTTAGTCTAGAAAGAATATGTATTGATCAAGCTTGAGATATGCTAGGGATGTTCTTGTCATGTGGTAGATCTGTCTGTTTAGATATAGTTAAAAAACTGAGCTGAAATATGGTACCTTTTAGTGGTCTGCTTTATTATTTCCTTACAAGAACTAGTTTGTTTTTGTCAATAGATTTGGATCAATGATGCAGGTCCATATATCCAGTCTAGCGATGAGCTACTAATGGACACCTGCTAGGAAGAATTTGCGGTGGAAGGAAACTATCATGACCGTCATGGAAGAACTATTCTGATAATGCAACCTGGATTGCAGGTACTTATATATATACATGAGAACTATTCTGCTAAGTTTACGTCGTTTGGTATTTGGAATCATAAACTGGATAATGTATGGACAAAATTTGGTATTTCTGGATAATGATTTCTGTATTGATGTTGATTTCTGTATGATATTTCTGTATTATTGATGATGTCTGTATGAATTTGGTATTTCTGGATAAAATTGTGTTTTTTAAAAGTATGTGTATTCCTGACACAAACTATATGTAGACAAAGATCTTAGCCTATATAGACACATTAAGTGTCAGGATAGGTCTGTCACTATATACCTTTACCGTCAGAACTTCTGCTGACACTTTTAATATGTGAAGGAGAAGCTAATTTATCATTAGTGACACTTTTTTGTACTTATCCTGACACTTTTTGTGTGTCAGCAAATGTCATATTTTTTGTAGTGAGTCAAAATCAGTACTTTTAAAGTTCAAAATGATATGGATTTCTTATATAACTAACAAGCACCTAGCACTACTATTTGGATGATTTACCACATCTAATCTATTCTATCAGAAATTTATTTCGAAAGGTGCAAGAACACAATACGTATGTCTGTAAACTAGCACATTTGACTACAAAAGTCAAACGTCTCCTACTGAAATAAAAGTTTGCATCAGAAATTAGTTGGCGACTCGCGGCAAGTGGGCAACTGAAATTACAACTTTTGCCATTCTACGTTGTGAACTAGAGTACTCATCACCCTTCAAATCAAAAATGCTAAAATCACGGGAATTCAGTGAATCTTTTTCGCCATCAGTCAACACAACGTGTTTCTCCTTGCATAAAGCAGCAATACGTGACAAATAAGCCCAATTCTTAACAAGTAAAACAATCCATTCATCTATTATTACTTCCTTCCCTCTACATAAAGCATTACCGAACTCGGTGCCAATCGGGTTAAATCTCGATCCTTCAGCCAATACTAAACACAAACTAGCCACATCGTTCGATATCTCAGTATTTGGTCCCATTTGAGCAAGTTGGTTAAATGCGGTTACAAGACTCTCATAATTAATTTTTAGACCTTTTAGTTTTGGATAGGTAAGGCCAATGCCAGCCGGATTTGAGTCCCTCAGCCTTTTAACTGTATCCTTTGATATTCTCAATTCCCACAATTTGCCATTGCTGTCCTTATACCCATTTAAGTAATAGTCATGTGTGTTCATTTTAAACGTCAATTTTCTCCCACGATACTTCAAAATGATATTACATAAATTTTCACTCGTTAACTCACCGTCGTTGGGAACTGACCTTTTTACCTTTCTCATCCTAACCAAGAAACTTTTATAGTTCTTAAGGGACTTCTCAAGGTTTAGTACTACATAACTATCCGCGTAATCTAGGTAATTATTATCGTCTGCCATTATGAGTTAAAGAGCAAGCAAGTAAACCAATAGTAACCTGTGAATACATATATACAACAAAAGTATATTAGCCAAAATAATAACTAAAACTTAAGGTTGCATTTATAGTTGAAGGAAAACACTCATGGCACATCTAGTTGAAATTGTTTTTCACAAAATGTTTTGTAAAAAAAAATAATAAGTGTTGATTGCTTTCAAATTATCCACAAAATAGAAAATTTGCATTTCCAAATCTAATAAAGGAAACTAAAAGATAAGAGCTATTATTTAATTACCATCTACAAATTGATTTGTGGATTAATTATAAATATAGAAAGGAAAAAAGTTACTATTTACTAGCTACAAATTGTTGTTTGTATACAACTTTACGATTTAAAATAAAGCTATTATTTAATTACCAGCTACAAATTGATTTGTGGATTAGTGGATTAATTATAATTTTTATATTCAACATAAATACAATTTTTTTATTACCTTGATAAATTTGATTATGTTTGTCTAAATTTAAATTCAATCACTATCTAAGCAAAAATATATATAAATGTGGTGTTTTGTGTGTGTGTGTGTCTAAAATAAAAAGGTGTTTTTATTTATACATAAATAAACCAAACTTTCAAAAAGAGAAAAAATGATTCAACACATATTTATTTACCGCTAAGATCTATCTACCTATAAAAATTAAAGAATAAGAAAAAAATTACTAGCAACCGAAACTCAATTAACCAATAAGAAGCACGGCCAATTAATGGACCACATAAATAATTGGTTAACGTCTTAAAAAAAGGATATTAACCAGTGTGAGGGTTCTTCACATAATATTGACACAATAATTATTACTCCTAAACATTGATCACAACACGACAATAACCAGATCTCATCAATGCTAGAAATACTCCCAAAACTCATGCAAACCTAAATATAGTTTTTTTTTATTAGAGAGAAGCCAATAATAGTTTCCAAGTCGGAGTAAATATTTTTTAAGCAAATATACTTCTTCTGAAAAATAAGATAAAAGAAAAAATGAAACACAAGGGAAGCCAAAGCACCATTAGATTATATGATGAGGAGCGAGGGCTTAGATGTGGATATATACTTGTCAAAAAGAAAATTGTGCATATCAAATCAAATTCCGTATATTGTAAACTTTTCGACATGTAATAATTAAACATTTGGTTACTACTAATATCGATAGTCATATAATTAGAGAAATATATGTATGCATGTGTTGTATTCCCCCCCCCCCACCCCCTTACACGGATAATAACAAACACCTCACACATATTTTATTTTCGATCTAATCTAACAAAGATATAAACTATATATCATAAAAACTCGAATTAACCATAGAGCCCATCTAATGTTGACATTATTAATAATTATTTTGAATGTTCTTAACATAGGTCCACACCAAATATGCAATCATCCTATAAAATACTCAAAATTTAATTTCCGATTGCAACCTAATATAGTTTGTCCTGTCATAGTGGGTTGTTTTCGTTAAAAAGGTTTCGCGCGGTAGGGAGTTTTCTGTCGCATCTATGTCGAAAGATTTTTATTGATGACAATCGCTTTCGACAAGTGGATAAAACTAAGACTCCTTTGGAACAAATGTGTTATCCCTATTAAAGGTGAATATTATCCTTGCACTGGAAAATAAAGATTGAAGCTCTTTCCGACAAGTTCAATAGTTCTCGTAGAGGTATTGATACTTGATACTATCCTATGGTCCCTACTATGTAGTGGATGGGGTTGAGTCAGCGATAATATTGATTCTATCCTATGTCCTATATGTGAGTGTGGGGTTGAGTCTGCGAGACATGTGTTCTTTAGTTGTAGTTTGGTTAGACAAATAGTGCGCAAAGTTTGCTCCTGGTGGGATATTATGTACATTGATGTTAACTCATATGTTGAGTGGGTTAACTGGATGAATTCGTTACGTCTTAAGTCTAAATCAAAGCTGATGATCGAAGGCGTGTTTTATGTTGTTTGGTGGCACGTATGGACGTTTCGCAACAAGCTTCTCTTTGAGGATAAAAAACCATTGAAGGCGATTATCTTTGACGACGTTGTTTCTAGATCTTATTATTGGTGTAAGTTTAGATGCAAAGTCTCGTTCAGTTGGGACGATTGGCTTAAAAATCCTAATATGATTTCTTTGTAATTCTAGCTCCTTGCTAGTTTTCGTTAGTATAATAAAATCGCTGTTCCAAAAAAAACCTAATATAGTTTTACAGAGAAGATGCCGTATACTTTCAAAAAAGATAAAAGGCAAGAAAACAAAGCCGGTGCATATCGATAGTGATGAGGAGGGCTTAGATGTAGATGGCTTGTCTAATGATTGAAGAAGACTCTTTATATGAATATGATCGTTAACGCATATGATCGTTAACGCCGATTCGATTCACATAAAAAAGAAAATAAAATGTTCTTGTTTCCATCTCCCAATAGTATTGTAACATTTAGCAAAAAGAAAAAAAACCGTGCTTATATCAAATGAAGAACTGATAGATAAATATTTTTTTAATTATCCATAACATGACGTTCATGATAAAACAATAACTTCATATTGTAAACGTGTTGAAATGCGATAGAAGGAGCTCATTATAACAAGAATTAATTAACCAAAATTATATCGTATGCGTACCTTTTTGTGATTCGATAGACTAAATCAAAGAATCAAAATTCCTAAGCATTCAACTTTAATGAACCTTAATTAAGGGTTTATGTTGATGTTTCTTGGTATTACCCTCTTTACACTTTTGTAATTCAAATCTTCATAAGGACGAATCAAAGCTATATGTGAATGAATCACGTTATTGTACACACGTATCTAATACACATCCATTAATTTTACCTCCTTTAGGACTTCCAGCAAATGCAACAAATCCTCCATCAATGTCTTGATAATCTGTTAGGTAGCACTTGTTCCCAGTTATATGTCTAGAGCATCCACTATCAAAAATCCCTTGATCTTGTAAAGCATATTGTGGATTACCCTGCACTCAAAATAAGAGAATTAGTTTCTCTTGGGGACCCAAGCCATCACTGACTTGAGTCTGCCTTGAGGATCAACATAGTCAAATCTTTTAGGCATGTATGATCCACTGTCTTTGGAGATATGGTCAATTACTTTTCCTGTTGGTCTCCAAATCCAGCATGTTGAGGACTTAACAACATTTTCCTCATGTCCCTGAACAGCACTAACTACTGCTTTTGTCCCAGCAGTAGTTACATTGTTTACCTTAGCAGTATTAACTTTTTCTTTAAAATCACTATTTTTAGGTGCTGTTCTTTGATAAATAGTCCTCTTAACTGATGAATGTGACTTATGAAAAACATTTGAACTTGGTTTTGCACCATTCATAGTTGGTCTAGATGCAGCAGTATTAACATATCTGGCAGTACTATTTGATACTGCTGCTCTTGAGGAGCTTTGCTTAGCAGTATTAACTGGTACATTGCCAGACTTTGTTAAGACTGCAGTTGGAACAAAATTTCTTTTATCAACCCTAGGACTCTGACTTTTCCTAAGGTTTTCAGCTTGCCTATTTGTGTGTTGTTCAATAACATATTTCCTAGTATTTTCATCTGATTTAACAAAATTGATTTTAGCATAACTAGGTTTATTCTGTTCAAATGAAGGTCTAATCATACAATCATCATCACTATTAGACTCCCACTCTTCAATGATAAAAGCACTAGGCCTAACATCTTTAGGTTGTTCCAAATTATCCTTACTAGACTTAGATGCAGTTGATTCATTCCTAGGCACACTAGTGATAGTTTCACTCACATTAGTCTTATAGACAGAATCATCTAATCCAGCAAAGGACAAGTCAGGTCTTGAGGGCATGTAGTTCACAGTGTAGAGAGGAGGAACTGCATGATATCCCTCAACCTTCTTGAACCTATCATTTATTTGATTATTTTCCTCTTCAATCTCATTCACACTACTATCAGATGCACTTTCAAGCACTTCACCATTATTCTAATGAATATCATGCAGTTCATTCTTAGTCTTTTGACTGTCAAAACCAATATCAGTCTTGTTATTAACACTTATTTGACTGTTTAATAGATCAGTTAGATTCTTAGATGATGTTTCAAACTTTTCTAATTTGAGTTTCAAATCATCATTTTCTCTTAAAGCCTCTGCTAACTGATTTTTAAGCTATGTGATCGATTCTAATGCTACCTTTAAAATATATAATATATAAATATAAAAAACTTATAGAAATATATAAATATAAGTGGGTAAGAATAAAAAAATCATAATTATAGTAAACCGGGAAGCTGAATTCCCGGGTCGTTTTCCCGATGAGAGATGAATGGAAAGTCGAATTACGGTTTGATATTGATGCTTGAATGGAACAAATTTGGGATTGGTTTTCTAAAACTACGGGAAAATTGATGCAATTTACACTAAAATTAACTAAGGCAACACTAATTTAACTAAAAATGCAAAACCGGGATCCTAAAAACGCGCTAAATTATCAACTAATTCAAGTTAAAACCCTACAAAATATTTTAATGCATGCAAACCTCAAATATGACAAAAGAAAATTTTATAAAAAAGATTTATATTTTTTTGGCTTTTTAATAATTTTTTTTATGAATTAAAAACTAATTTAATCTATTAAAAATCCTAGAAAATAGAAAATTAATCCCTAAAAATTCCAAAAAATGATTTTCTACTTTAGAAAAGTCTAAAATGTGATAAAAATTAAGAAAACTATTTTTAACTACTTTTTATAATAAAAATATATTTTATAAAACTAATTTTAAAAGCTAAAAAATAAAATAAAAATCAAAAAGTGGTAAAAATGATTTTAATGCTTGTAAACCTAAAAGTATTTAATCTAAAATTAAAAACTATTTTTTTGTAATTTTCTAAAAACTTTTTCTATTTTTAATGACTTTTTAAAATTTTATCCTATGAAAAATGATTAAAAATAAAAAATAATAATAAAAAATTCTAAAAAAAAAGAAAAAGTCCTAAGAGGTGTAAAGTTCCTAGGAAAATTAAGTTGGTCCACCCAGCTTATCTAATAAGCTCTAAAAAGTCCCTAATAAGCCACGAAGTGGCTTTATGAAATTGGGGTGGAAATGTGTACAAATACTTATAATTTTGAACAAGCTTCGTAAAGGTAAAGGGCAGTGTTGGTAGTGGAGTGTGGTGTTAAATTAAAAGGGTTGAGGGTGTTGAGGTCCAGGGTTCGAGCCTTGGCTCACCTTGGACTTCCACCTTCCCCTTTTTGGCTTTTTTAAAAAACTTTTTAACACAGCTTATAAATAAGCTGTAAAAACACAACTTTAATGAAGACAATATTTTTAAAACTCAAAAATAAGCACGAAATAAGCAATTTAAAATGACAGAAATGCCTTTATATCCTAAAGGCTTAAAAATGCTAACTGCTTGGGCTTTTTAAGATCAAATAAGCTAGTTAAGAGCAAACAAGCTGTAAACTACTAATAAGCTATACCTAATAAGCATGAATGAACAATTAAAACTAAGAAAATAAGCTAACATAAGCATAAAAATGACAGAATGACAAAAGAGCATTTAACACTTAAAATTTTCAAACTAAAAACAAATAAGCTCAAATAAGCTAACCTGAAGACTAATTAAGCTACTTTGAACTTAAACTACCCTAATAAGCAATACTAAACTTAAATAAGCAGAAGCAATAAGCAGATAAGCTCTCAAATGAGCACAAGAGCAAAATGACCAAATCAAACAATCAAAACAGCAAAAGGGTCACTTTTGGGCTTATTTTTAAGCTACTTAGTGGATCCTTATGGCTTAAAGGCCTAGACCACTAAAAAGCTTAATCAATAAGCTACAAATATCAGCAATCAAAATAGAGTTTGAAACAAATATAAGCCAAGAAAATGCTTATGAAAAAGCTGTCTACACAGATTTTGACACTTAGAATTTTTTTTTAATCTTTGCCAAATACCAACTTTGAGCTTAAAAATAAGCACTCTAACAGATCCTTATGGATTTCAGACCTACAAACAGATTAATTTTGGACTTCAAAGAGCTTGAATCAACTTTCAAAAACCATTTTGAAATTCAGGATAAGTCACAAATGCTTAATGAAAAAGCTATTTCTCCCTTTTTTACACTTAGCACAATTTTGACAGGTTATACTCAAAACCAAAACCTATATTGCAGACCTAAGAGACTTATTTCAAACTTGTTTTAGGACTCAAACAAACACAAAACTTGCATTTGACTTCAAAAATCACAAATCAAACAACAAGAACACCATTATCTGTCAAAACTATGACAGATTCAAACATTAACTTCTTAAAAACTAGATTTTTAGTTTTAGCACTTAAAAACTTAAACCAACTGAATTTTAGGACTAATATAAGCTAAACTAATTTGTCTCAAGTGACAAAAAGTATTTTGACCCATTTAACCCATAAAACAGGTTAAACCAAACACCCTTTTTAAAAGTGTTTTAAGTAATTTAACTTAATAACTTGAATTTTTTATGAATAAACCCTTAAGACCAGATATCATATAAGCTGAAAAGGAAATAATAAGCAAGTTTAAACAGCAGATAAGCACTCAAATAAGCTAGATTAGATTTTGCTATATTAAGCTACTTTAAGACAGTTTTTTCATGAAAAACTTGCACAATGATTTCTAAACTACAACTAAGCATTAATAAACATTAACTAAAATAAGCAAACATAAATAAGCATATATAAGCAGACAATAAGCAGGAATAAGCACTAATAAGCAATGCTACAGTAAAAACTTAAAAATGGAAACTTACAAGAGCCCTTGCTTAAACAGGGCAAATAAGCTCAAATGAGCTTTGTCTACAAGCTCTAGCTTGTTAAAAACAAGCTAGTATGGTCTTAAAAGCCCTTCTAGGTTGGGCTTTTCTTCCAAATAAGCTGTGGTAATTTAGGGGTGGATTTTTTTTCTTAACTTTTTGATATTTAACTTTTGAAAAGCATGGTGATTGATTTTTATGAAAATGGTGTTTGGTTGGTTTATATAATTTTATATGTTCCACTGTGCTACCATAGTAACCCAATATGTCGACAGGGGTTAGAATACCAGCAACAAGCCATGAGTACCATGGCCGCTTCATGTGGTACTAATACATACACTAACTGTGGCGGTGTGACAGTCCACGATGTTTTCCTTATGGTCATTGAATGATTTAATTTGCTCGTGGGTAAGCCTTTTTTATTATGATATGATTTGCTCGCGTGGGAGCCTTAAGGCGTGAGCAATATGATAAGATTTGTGATGAAACTCGAGACATATGATGCATCCAAGGCTATGCAAAGATATGATAAAAATATGGTCTTAAATATCAACAAATTCGTTAATAAGTTTTGTTTTACGCGTAAATCCTGTTCTAAAACAATAACCCACCCGCTAGCATAGATTAAACATGAAAAAGAACAAAAACAACAACGCCTGCGTCAACGCAGATTATTGCGGATCCTTTATCAACTAGCAACATATTATCACCAACCAAGGTCAGCGTGGATCTATCGTTTGAAGACTATCATGACACAAGGCGTCGCGTAAAATTTACTCCCTATATATCTTCTCCTCAAAATCATCTACTGGCTTAGAACAATAATTTCTTTACATTTTCTCTTTAGAGGAATTCACCGCTACGAATTAACAGGAAAGAATTAGTCGACATAAGATACTAGCCAGACAGACCACTGGAAGCTTCATAGATCAAGTCGTCGAACACATTGAAACCCCTAAATTATCTTTCTGAAGATTCATCATCAATCTAACATAACATTAAAGATATCATAAATAATTTACAAAAATAGTGCTTTAGGTTACGATCCACGTTTTAAAAGTTAATTCATCGCACTTCACGACGGAATCACGGGTTGCAAACGTATTACACTAGTTGGTCTTTGACTTGATTTTTCTTTCACGCTCTTCCCATTCTCATGCTCGATTTTGTCGATTTGGCTTCGATTTTTGTCCTATTCTTGAATATCAGTTTCCTGCATAATATAAATACAAAACACACAAATACAATGTATTCTTGGTATGTTTTTGGTCATTTAAGCTCAATTTTAATGGTAAAAGGTATGTGTTATTTAAACACATAGCAATTTAACTATTATATTTTCCCCTAAAGTATCAAAACCCAAAATCACATTGAACTAATTCCCTATAATCAACAAGATGCGATTTTGCCCTAAAGTATTCAAATTACGATTCGATCTAAAATAAATTCCATTTAATCAAGTAAGTTTCCATCACATTTAAACTACAATTTGATTTTGCCCTAATTTCATTGTGAATGGAATATGTTGTTACAATTTCGTGTTTTGATACTGATTATGAAGTTCTGAACGGATTTGTTGTTGCGGTTTCATTGTGAATGTATCCGATTATGTGAATGTGTGTGTGTGTGATATGTGAGAAATCACATATCCATTTTATATCAAAAATGACCCTAAAAAGATGAAAAATGTGCATAATTATACTTGTATATGTGTATTTTGTCTTTTGTGAATGTGTAGGTACGTATATTGCAAATATCACAAGAAAAGAGCCAAAACCGGGCAAAAACGGACACGGGAACGGAAAGAGTACACAAGAGATGGGAAAGTATCAACAATGGTCAACAAAAGTCAACATGGTCAACCTTGGTCAACCCACATGATGACAAAAACCTTGAAAATACCAAATGAGCCCTTATTGTTAAATCTATTTCACCATAAGTCCCTAAATGAATAACACCGTTAGTCCTTTATTGAGTGTGATTATGATGTTTGAAGTTGTGAATGGATTATGTTGTTATGGTTACAGAGTGATTGACGTGAGAGTTGAATAATCGGATAAGCAGATTAGCGGAATTAGTTTTGTTGGAGCTATAAGTTGTGATAAGTGTGTCACATGTGCTTTCATGTGGTTTGAGTGTTTGGCGGATAGTTAGAATCGATTAATTACCTATTTTGATAATTAGTTAATTTGTCGTTATGATTTGTTTCGTTGATTGTTACTAGTTTAATGGTCAATTCACTTTTAGATAATGTTGAGTAAAATCATGCTTTTAGATAAGTAGTCTAGTTTAGAAAATAAGCTAAACCAAACACCCCCTTAGTCCCTTAGTGTTGGTTTGGGTTAAATATTCATAACTTAATAAGCTAGTTGATAAGTACATAAAAAATTGGCATAAAAGTTTGTTGTCCAATGTGAAACGTGCAAACTTATGTTTTTACCTTACTTAGAAATACTTAATTATGTAGCTCAATTCAACTTTACCACTCTATGACGTTAGCTTACTTACAAGTACAATATTTGGCTCTTAGCGATTGAACAAATTATATAGCTTACCTTAACTTTGTCTTGCTTTGAAAGATGGCATCATTACGTAATCATAAGCTAGTTTGTGTAAATTGGTCTAAGATTGGTTCTGTTAACAAAATTGCAGGTTATTCAGAAGTCTACAATTGAGTGTTTTATATCAGTAAAGGAAGGGTACACTTCCAGAAAACTGTTAAACTGTTTGGCCCGTGTGTATATTATTTAAGCGCTGAAACTTATGCGAGTAAATAGCTGCTTTAACGATATGACAGATATTTATTTTGGCTTATTTTGGTGTCTCGTTAAAGTGAAGTCTTGTATATACTTTCACAGACCAGATTATGAAAAGTGTACAGAGGAAAAACTTATTCTTCAGCTGCTACCGAAGGTTAGTTTATGTTTCACATTTTGTCTTTAATAGCAGATACGTGAACCATTGGTAACTTATTTTTCCATCGTCCTTCTGATTTGTAGATTCGTTCCCTGCAAGCCTTGCCATAACCAAGGGAGATTTTATGTCATGACGTGACAGATTTTATGTAATCTGATAAGTTTACTTTCTCTTAATATTTACGAGTAATGTTTAACTGAACTGTGTTAATACTATTTGATCTATGAGAAGAGGCTACCGGAGAAAGAACAAAGGTAATCTAGTTGGTTTGGGTACACGAGGGGATCACAGGGTCATGGTGACAAGTACATTAGCAGCATCAAGTTCCAGTTCATCGTTTGCTCATCACACGGGATCCACATCTAGCGAACAGGTTTGTTGAAACTTTGATTTTGTTTCTGTACAACAACATGTTTTATGTCAGAGATATCTAACATTGATTTCAGTGACCACCATGTCTCGACATGTGTGATGCTAAGAGCCTAAGAGCTTAGAGGATGCCCTGATCAAACATGTAATGGTGACACTAGAAGAAATTATCACAAGAACTCTAGATCCTGCTGCACTTGGCAGTAGGGATGCTTTAGCTAAAACTGTTTACTCTCGCTTGTTTGACTGGTAAGCATTTAAGACCAGTGTCATATATAAAAAATGTAAAACATTAATCTCCTATGAATCTTATGGAAATCTAATATCTCACTACTTTATAGGATTGTGGAGAAGATAAACAATTTAATTGGACACGATCCGAACTCAAAATCACTAATTGGTGTCCTTGATATATATGGGTTTGATAGTTTTAAGCATAACAGGTACATATACATACACGTTCCACCTTAAGGTAATAATACGTAAACTTAAATGTTATAACGCTGACAAAAACTTATTTAATAAGACTTAACTTTCTCCATGAAATGCCTATAAATTCTAAGAGTAACATAGTTACTTGTTAAATTCTAAGAGTAACAAAGTGTTCTAGCTTGGGGTTGTGGAGGAACTGTTGTGGTTTATCAGTGGGTCAACAAGTGCCAAGGTAATCTTAAATTTTTTTGTTCCACAATTACCATAGGCACAATTATCAGTGCTTTGGCTTTGTACACCTTTGCTTCTGCATTAGTTAGCTGATGTCGGGTCAATGTGGGAAGGGCAGAATACTTCTACTACATGTGCTATGATCCGGTATATTCTCACACGATTACATATATCTGTGAGTTTCAAGTTTTTTTTCTTGAAAAGTACAGGAGCAAGATTTCACAGCTACTAATGATGCTAAGGTATGGAAAGGGTAATTGTGCTGAACAGGTAAGTTTTAAAGAAATTTAAGTTCTATATTTGTTACTGAGATATTTTTAATTTCGGTATTTACCATCAGATTTGAGTTGGCTGTGAGGATGGGTTAATGGAGGCGAATGCTCGTGAACAAGTTCGAGAAAGAGAATGGCAACAAAGGATCATTGACATTAACTCAATGTTAAAGAAGTTTACCGATTCACCCCCTCCCCCCCATTTTCTTAGTTTAATAATGTAATATCAATTTCAGAATCAGGATTAAATACTATACTTTCATGTTAAAGGTTTTGAATGGGTCGCTTTGGATTTTGATTTGACTACAACTTGTAATTGGATGATGAATTTTCATAAATGATCCATTTAATTTTGAATTATTCCATTTATTTATTAGTTTCTTTTGATGTATTCAAGATACAAGATTACATACATGTGAGCTTCAAGCTATGAAATTATATGCATCTTTGTGACAGAATTGTGGCCCATTACCGACGACCACTTACTTTTTTCGACGGTTTTCGGACGTATATTTTACCGACAGATTTCCGACGAAAAAATACCAACAGAATTCCAACGCATGTTTTTGGTCGGTGTTTCCAACTGAATTCCGACAGAAAGAAATTAGCGACCATGGTTTTTGCGACACACTATTTCCGTCACAAATCCGTCGGAACTGTTGTAACCGACGGATTTTCGACAAAAATGGCCGTCGCTAAAAGTGAAGTTTCTAGTAGTGTGAAGACACTAAAAATAAGATACTTGAGTTATAATTTTAATTTAGGATTAACAAGTAAGCAGCCCAACACAAAGGTGGTCCGGCCTACCTTGTTTTATCGCTTACCGTTTCCATGTTTATTATAGAGATAAATTTCTTTGTATAGACTTTGTTGAGAATTTTGGTGGATATTTTGGCGCTAGACAATTTTAGGAACTTGTTCAGGTACGGATGCTTCTCTATCTTAGTTCATTTAATCGTCGTTATTTTGTACGGATGTTCTTTTACGTGCACTCTTAAGTCGTTGATATGTTCATATGTTCGCGCTCGTAATCTCTTTGTCGTTGCTTCATACACTTTCGTTGAATTCCCTTACGATGTTATGATAATCCTTTTGACATTCTTATGCTATATGATCCTCATTGTTTGAGAAATGCTTCTATAATGATGACGAACTGTATAAAATATTTTGGAATATATCTTGATGATGTTTGAGAAAAATTATGTTAAAATGATTTATGGAAATAATGTGATTCCACCTTTATATGATCGCTTTTTGTTTTTGTTCCCATAGGACTCATATGCAGGGTGAACATAATTTTTTTGAAAAGCATGGTTGGATTGATTTTTATGAAAATGGTGTTTGGTTGGTTTATAATTTTATATGTTCACTGTGCTACCATAGAACCCTAGATATGTAGACAGGGGTTAGGAATACCGAGCAACTAGCCATGGAGGTACCATGGCCGCGTCATTGAGGTACTAATAACGTGACACTATCTGTGGCGGTGTGATCAGTCCACGATGTTTCCCTTATGGTTATGATATGATTTTATTTGCTCGTGGGTGAGCCTTTTTATTATGATATGATTTGCTCGCGTGGGAGCCTTATGGCGAGAGCATTATGATTATGATTTGAGTACTCGAGGAAGCGTATGGATGCATCCTAGGCTATGCTATGATATGATATATTTATGGTCTGATATGATCATCAATTCGTTAATATGTTTTGTTTTACGCGTAAATCCTTTAGATATAGTTTTACATACGCTAGCTTAGTTTAAAAAAGAAAAAGAAAAAAAACACAACGCCTGTCGTCAACGAAGATTTTCGCGGATCTTCATAATCTAGCTACATTTATCACCATCAAAGGTCAGCGTGGATCTTCGTTTGAAGACTTCATGACTCAAGGCGTCGCGAAAATTTAATCCCTATGATTTCTTCTCCTCAGATTCATCTACTCGGCTTAGAACATTAATTCTTTACAGTTTCTTCTTTAGAGGAATTCACCGCTTCGAATTAACATGAAAGATTAGTCGACGATAAGTCTAGACAGACAGTCCACTGGAAGCTTCATAGTTCAAGTCGTCGAACACATTGAAACCACTATAATTTTGTCTTCTGAAGAGATCATCAATCTAACATAACATTAAAGATATCATAAATAATTACGAAAATAGTACTTAGGGTTATCGATCCGTTTTAAAGTTAATTCATCGCGCTTCACGACGGATCGCGGGTTGCAAACGTATTACACTTGTGGTCCCATAACTTTGACAATTCGGTCAACAACCTCACCACCATTTATTTGGTCAAATACTCATCTTATATCCTCTATTTATATCTAGTCTCTCTCAACTTCCCCAAGACTTCATCTTCTTCATAGCTTCTCATAAAAAATAATATCAGGCAATATTCCGACAGCTGTTTTTTTCCTCCTTCATCTGTCTAAATCTTCTAAGGTGTTTCCTTTTATACAATTTTTTTTATCTAAGGTGGTTACCGAGCACCATATACTAACTCATAGGTGAGGCCCTTAAAGTATGTCTTTCTATTTTAGGAAATCATTAAAGCTCTTGCTCAAATGGTCTTCACAACCCAAAAAGCAAAAGGTATTTTTTTTTAATTTTGATGTATTCTTGAGTTGGTTATATGTTTGATAGCTTACGGTTGAGTTGGTAGTTAAAATTATGTTGAGTTGCTTGCTTCATATGTGTTTAAAATTTGATCAGCAGTTTGACTTTTTGATAGACCAAATTGCCCTACCTGACGGATTTCTTTTGATTTAGAAAAACGACAAAAACAACAAGAAAAAGAGTTTATAAAAAAAATTCCTAAGTTCCTCACTTTTTGGAGTAATTCAAATTCTTCCCATTTTGACAATTCGTGGAATAATAAGTTAATCTTTTAGATACCAAGTATCAACCACAATATTTAAAGGAAACTAAAATCCAGATGACATAAAATGCATCCAATATATCCTAATTAAACGTACCCTTTTTTATAGTTAGGGGTATTTTTGTCATTTTATGATTTACCAGAAAGCTTTTTTACCCGGTATTAACAAAATATGAATTTTTCGCCATAATTGCTAGTATGGTACTGCATATAAGTTGTTCTCGGATCAATTATGTATGATAAAATTATTGAACATCTAAAAGAAATTAGTAATCATTATATTCTTTAAGTTATGTTTTTCATTGTACTAATAATGCAAGGACTATTATCAAGCTATGAATCCTCAACTAAAGAAATCAAACTCACATGGCTCTATAACACCAGAAGATCAACAAAAAACGGTTTGTATCAACTTATTAAAAATGTAACATATTCACGTTTTACAAAAATAATTTTTATTTCAGATCGTTGAGGTACGTGAAGCGATTAAGAAACTCAAATCACTTGAAAAGGTCATAGAGCATCGTCCCGTTGATTTTGCTAGTTGTTTTGATGCATCAATATTAAGATATCTAAGAGCAAGAAATTGGAATGTTAAGAAAGCCGTGAAAATGCTAGAAGGATCTTTGATATGGAGAATGAGCTATAAACCAGAAGATATCATTTGGGTAAGTTTAGGATGTTTCTGTAAAAGGAGTTCTTTTTTGCATCACTTCAGTATCATCTTTGAAAGTCGGCATGCGAGGGTTTTTTGCGTACAAAATGCTGCAAATAAGATACAAAACCATCTTTTTAGTATCTCGGATGTATGGAGAAGAGTACAATAACTGAAACGGGACAAAAGATATTAACTATGATGTCGTGTTAATTGTTGTTGTGTATGTTGGGTTGATTTAGGAACATGTTGCTGCCGAAGCAGAAGTTGGCAAAATCTATAGGTCGAATTATAAGGACAAGAACGGGAGGGTGGTTCTCGTTTTAAGGCCTGCATTTCAGGTTTCGTCTCACTTCGCTGAATGTGAATATGTTATTTTCCCTTTCTTTGCATCCATGAGTTATCAGCTATACTCTTAGAGTCCACTAGAAAGATATAGATATTGACTTTAGAAGATCAAACCCATACAGGTTTGGCTACATTCAGTATAATATATAGTAAAATGAGTTCCTTTGTACTAGAATGGATGTAAAAACAAAACGATGAAGTAAACAAGTAATTTTTTAGACAAGTGTTAAAGATGAACTTGTGTTGTTGACTTCTAATCTACAGAACTCAAAGTTGGTACGCGATATTGAATCTGACTTTGGATAAAGAGCAAATGATTTGGTTGATAGATTTTGACGGCTTCAATTTTTCCAACATATTGATCAAGTCAACAAAGGTAACTGCTTTTCTTACAAGATCAATATCATGAGGCTACATAAGGTCGAATGAACCACATCGACGAAGATAGAATGAGATACTATAACTTTGCTTTTCCCGCAAGGCTGAATACATTAGCTAACTAACTTTCCAAACTTCAATTTCTACCAATTTAAAATATCTTTCCAAACTACACTACAAGAAAAAGGCCTTTTAGTGACACTTTTTTTAATGACACAAATAAAAAGTGTAAGCGAAAACCCACATATCCTTACACTTTTAGAAAAAAGTGTCAACATAGTTTAAGTTTTATCCACACATTTTTAAAAGTGTAAGCAAAAGTGCAAGTTTGCTTACATACTATAAAAAGTGTAAGGAGATATGAAGTTTTACCTACACTTTTTGTAAAGTGTAAGTAAAAGTCTAGTGTTTTACCCACACTTTTTAAAAAGTGAGGGCAAAACTATAGTTTTACCTACACTTTTTGAAAAGTGTGAGTAGAAGTTTTGTTTTATTTACACTTATATAAAAGTGTGAGCAAAAGTCTAAGTTTTTATTTACATTTTTTAGCAAGTGTGAGCAAATGTATTGTTTTACTTACACTTTTTAATAAGTGTCAGTAAATGTACACTTTTACCTACACTTTTTAATAAGTGTAAACAAATGTAGAATTTTACTAGGGGGTGGGCAAAACCGACTGAAAACCAAGCCGAAACGAAAAAACGAGCCCAACCGGTCCAACCCAAACCGAACCAACCTTACTTGGTTCGGTTTTAGGTTTTACATATTTATGATTTTCGGATGTGGTTTGGCTCGGTTCGGTTAGGTTCGAGGCAAAACTAAGAAAAACACACCTAAACCATCTAAATTGAACCGGTTCAATTCGGTTTCGGTTTAAGTTGACTCACTTTAGTTCCGTTCTTGATTTAATTTTTCTCAATCGGTTTGTTTTAACTTGATGCTCGACCCTCGTTTTACTACACCGGATCGAACCGAAACCGAATTTGTCCAAAGCACCGGACCGAATCCGGTCTGGGTCGGTCCAGTCCGGTTCGGTTTTCGGTCCGGTTTGGTCGAACAAGGCATAATTGCCCTTTTTTTGTAAAACCAAACCGAGCCTGACCGAGAATCAAAGAAAAAAAAAGATAAATCGAGAATCAGAACGAAATAGGTTCGGTCTGATTCGGGCCGGTTTGTCGATCTGATCCGATCCGCAATCCGTTTTGCTCGCCCCTACTACCATCCTTCTCTTTTAATTATCAACGCAAAGAAAAAAACTACCCTTTTCATAACACAAACTTCCCCTTTTCATAAATATCTCAAATCAGATTGAAACCCTTGCAGACGTTCGTCGGCGATCTCCATCACCATCTCTCTTCTGTTACCATCACCTCCATTGCACCGCTATCATCACCGTCGTCACACCGTCACCATCACCATCGCCAGCGTCGCGACGTCGAGATCATCGTCGTCATGCCTTCACCATCGCCGTCTTCACCTCCACCGCCGTCACACTGCCATCATCAACGAGGTTAATACATTATGTACATTGAGCTTAGTTATCATAATTTGTTTTTTAATTAAGACTAAATGCGATATTACTATCATTACTGAGC
>BQNB010046384.1:5138-43723 GCA_026074375.1 Tanacetum coccineum
GAAGAATGGGGAAGAAAAGTTAAGTCAATACCCCCATATGTTTGTCAAATGATATCCATGTTATTTTGATCCACCTCAAATCGGGTTAATAGTTAGATTGTAAATATTGAGCATGTAAAAGCTCAAGTTTAGAGGTACGTGTTATAAACCCCCCATGATGTATTATGTTATAAAAAAATAAGAAAAGAAAAAGAAAGAGATTGATGTTGAGTTTTGTAAAGTTTGTATATCTTCATCCGAGTCTTGGCTTAGCAACCAAACTAGCATGTGTTCATAATTAGCTAACCCTTCCACTCCAAATCCACCCAAATGTATCCCATCCGTTTCTGTTTCCATTGTATGTTATCTTACACCTACACCCCACAACCCTTTAAAAGACCTCTTAGATAGTAATGAATAATACTTGCACCTAGCGGTGGAGGTTTGATCCTTTACCAAGCCTATGGTAATTTATATGCTATGATAGGTAATGAGTGTGATTTTCCGTTTCCCCCATATGTTATAATTCATTATACACCCGAGTAAAAGAGAGAATCCCAAACACTTATGTGAGGTGCTAGTATATACTTTCCGTGCTTTTAATTACGAGGTCTAGAAGGTTGTGTTGTAGAATATGTTTAAAGAGTAGGTAAAATGACCCCTCATATTGTTATTGTCTAGATAGAAAAGCCCATTTGCTTGAGGACAAGCAAATCCCAAGTGTAGGGGTATTTGATGAGGTGTCATTTTATACACTTTCCGGGGTCGTTTAACCCTCAAATCAAGTGTTTATGCCCAAAATAGGTACTTAATCAATCCTTTTTAGGTATTTCGCATTTGGAAGACATTTGGATGAATTACACGTAGCTTAGGCTCATTTAGAGAAGAAACGGACGAGATTATAAACCAACACCAAGACTCTTGAAGATTTATGCTCAGAGAGCCTGGAGATGGCGTCACAATCCATACACGACGCCGTCACAACTCATCAAGTGACGGCGTCACATATTTCAAGACGGTGTCAGCCCGCACCGACTCAAATACAGATATAGAAGATTTACTTTACGACGTCATCATGATTAATGCGCGACGTCGTCGCATCAATTTTCTTATATATACAAACTAAAATTTACGGTTTTGAGTGTGTAACTTTAGAATAAAAAGAGGGTACGAACCCTAGTTCGTTTAGCAGCTATAGGAGATGATTTTAGGGCCTAAAAACCATATTGTACTTCTTCTAATTCATGTTTTAATCAAGTTAGGTTTACTTAATCATTCAATATGTCTATGTGTTGTTTAATTTATTGCTCTTGATTATCTTAAATGCTTGGCTAAACCTATATATATGTGTTTTATTTATGATTAGATAAACCTAGAATGTAATCTTAGTGATGTTTCTTTTTGTCATGGATGTGCACATTAGGTCTTAGAAAACCAGCTTTCTGCCTATAATCACTGTTGATATGTCTAGGGAAACGTAATTATGTAGAAAGGATACCATCGGGTAACAGTCTTCATACTACATTGCCCCCTAATATGATTGATTCCACTTTTAATGTATTTTACTGCCCCACCTATTTAAAAAAAAAAGAGTTTAAAAAAAAAAAAAAACTCCTAGGTGCCTGTGTAATAGTCTTCATAACTACCCATGTATGTGTGTTGCTCATAGCGGCATACTAAGTATACGGTAGTTCGTGTATCGTTCATAAAGCTTAGGAAATAATTTCATAGATCAACATAAGTGTGACAAGGCAACAACACTAGGAAAAGCAATCTAGGGAGTAATACATGATTAAATAGACACAATCTTTTATCTTATTGTTATCACCATTAGTTTAGATTATTATTTAGTTTAATAGCTAAAACCAAACTACTCTCTTAATTATATGATTTTACCTGCTTTCATAAAATACAAAAATACTAAAACAATCTTCCCTCAACCCTTAGAATTCTGTAGAAACGTGATCCACGAAGCTTCCAACTACTCCTCAAGTAACAATAAACAACCCCCGAGTCTTGCGCCATACTACACTACAAAACATTAAGTGCACTGCCTATAATAGTTTAAAACTTCTCGAGTAGAAGTCCTACAACGACAGCGCACAATCAAATTCATAAACATAATTATATTCATTAAGACCATAGCAAAATCATCCAAATATTATATCATATTTCACATATTGGAACAAAGTAAACAACGAACACTACATCATAACCATACCAATAACCAATTGTTCCCACAAACAACCAACATCCAAACCTAATAAGATAACCCACAGGGCTATCACAAACCCGCTGATTGTTGTGGATTGTGTCCTATTTATGTTACCACTGCCCTGCTCTGCATCTAAGCTAGTAGCAGTAGTGGCAGCCCTTTCCACATTATCTCCCCTCTCTTCATGGACAGTCTCATCTGCTACAAGGGTAGTAGGTCTACTAGACTGAGATATCTCAGTGGCTTTTCTTTTGGATTTCCAATGTTTTTGGGTCTTTTTGGGGTGTGATGATGATGCAACATGTAACACCCCCAAAATGGGTCGCAGCGGAATATGGGTTTGGGAGTGTTACTTCATAGATCAATAGCACAAGATAAATACAGAACGACCATTAAAAGTCGTTTAAAACTGATACATTAGATTTGGCAAATTATTTGTTACAAAAGCTCGAAGCTTCACTTGTTCACTTGTTCAAAATACCAAGATTTCTAGCCTATAACAATTATACAAAAGTAATGCGACTAAATCCTTAATGCATGACATCCCAAAACATGACCACCAATGTATCCCTTTCACCTCATGCCTTATTGATCCCCTAAAAACATGCTTTAAAACGTCAACAATAATGTTGGTGAATTCATAGGTTTGTAAAATGTATGAGTGTAGGACCGCAATTGTTTAGAGTGTGTATTGCATGGTATACAATGTCCAAAACAGTAAGTATTGCATGGTATACAATATTCAAAACAGTAAGTATTGCATGGTATACAATATCCAAAACAGTAAGTATTGCATGGTATACAATATCCAAAACAGTAAGTATTGCATGGTATACAATATCCAAAACAGTAAGTATTGCATGGTATGCAATATCCAAAACAGTAAGTATTTCAAAGTTACTTGCGTCCAATTGTAAAACAAAGCATGTTCTCACCCCAAAATATATATTTAAAAAACCAATAAAACATTGGGGGCTATGAACTCACCTCAGTAGTGAAGTGAATGAGTAATAATCGAGTAAGTGAAATTGAGTCACGGACGAATCCGAAGGTAACCTAATCAAACAAAGGTCGTATAAGTACTATTCACTTCGATATATAATATCGTACACAATCCTATATAGCTCATCACCATCTATTTGTAATTTATAAATCGTTGTTATAAAGCGAAAACGTTTATAATTATCGTTTTAGAAAAACTAGATACTTTCTCCGTTTTAAACCGTTTCTCTTGTGTCTTAAGTAACACGTTTGTTTATTAAAATTAAGATGATATATCAAAATATTTCATTTTTTTTTTTATAACCTTTGTTTATGATCAGTACTTTTACTATTCTTGACGTTTTATAATTATAATTATCGTAAAACCCGTAATTGCAACAATTATTCGTATTTAATCCCGATTTTAGGGATTCCTTCGAGCACGTCTTCGCGTATTAAATATCACATTTTTTATAAAGGGGGGTCTGCTGTATTAACAGTAATTTTTAGTGTTTATAGTTTTTAAAATTACTTTTATAAAACTTTAATTATCTTAAACGTCGGTATTTTATTCGTTTAGCTACGTTTTCAGTAATTTCTTTCAGAGCACGTTCTGTCAATTGAAGTTCTATTTATTTATGGTTGAGTTTACAAAAAATAATGTTTCTGTAACACCCCCAAATTGGGTCGCAGCGGAATAAGGGTCCGGGGCGTGTTACTTCAAGATCAACAGCACAAGATATATATGAACGACACAAAAAGTCGTTTAAGATGATACATTGGACTAAATTAAAAGATTTAATACAAAAGCATATAGCTTTACTTGTTCATTGTCGGTATTACAAAAGTTGACAATACATTTTCCCATAAATATGTACTGCACCTAAATCTTTAAGCGTGCAATCCAAATATAAACCCCAATGCATCCTTGTATCCAATGCCTATTGTTCTCCTGGAAAACATGCTTAAAACGTCAACAAAAAATGTTGGTGGTTTTCTTAGGTTTGATAATTCATAATTTGCAGGTCGCAAGACTTTTTAGAGTGATAATGCAACACATGAGATCACAAAAACTAGATTAATTTACACTAAGCTCATGACATGAAGCTCGACGTATTTCTTGCTATTAAACTATATATTGCAATTTCTGCCGATTAGATGTTCAACCCGAAAACATCTAAAATTCGACATCTATAACGTCATTTCTGGTGTAGCAAATCACTCCGAACGGGGAGGTCGTTTCCCGAATAGATCTATTAAATAACATTCGCGCTCACATAATGTAATTCCCAACTACATCTATGCAATTGACAGTTCATGATAAAGGGGCTCAACTTGGGTTATCGCTACTTAGGCAACATGTAATCAATACTTGCGTCCAATTTATAAAATAAAGCATGTTTTCACCCCATAATTATAAATCATTGAAATCATAAAAATGATAATAAATGTTGGGCTCTGAACTCACTTGAGTTCAGATATCCAAATATCGCAGATAAAGCGTCACGTAAAAGATCGGAATGCAAACCTAAATTATCATAGGTCGGATAAGTACCAAGTACTTGAATATAGTCTAATAGTTGTTACATCGTACTATCGTTCGGGCTATCATAATTAAAGAGGTCATGACATGACGTTCGAGGAGTTAGGACACTTTAAATCGTAAATCCAACAACTCGTCGAAACGCCATCCGGAGAGGCCTCATTATGAAACTCCCTAGTAATATAGTACTTTGATAACCACATTAAATCATTCTATATATGCTCAAATCACCAACTATAGTTTTAGAAAATATTGTGTTTATATAAGTTTTCATTAAACGTTATTATGACTAGTTTAGTATAACTGGCGTAAACTTTCGCGTTTTAAGCCCGGATTCTTGCGTTTTCTTTGGTCCATCTTTTCGTATTAAGACCGAGTTATCATAAATTGACATTTTCGATTATTTGTAGACCCCCTGGTTGAACTTGTAACTTGTTTACTGTGCACATAAGACGTGAACTTTTATTTAAATCGATTATTCTTCGTCGTTAAAACCCGTAAATGTCGTTAATTCTTATTCGCTTATAGCTCGTTTGTAATGATTCTTTGAGGCGTTTCGTTTTGAAGTCCTTATATATGGATGAGGTTACAAAAATATAACTTTCCTTGTCATGAATTAGTAACTTTTATAAAAATAGTTTTATAAAAGTTTATTATATTGTCGTAAACTCGCGATATTCAGATACTCATTCGTTTTTAATGATAAATTACGATTCTTTTCATTTAGGAATCCTAAAAATAAGTATTTATTGTATAAAAAAATATCAATCCTTGTGTTTAATGTTTTTATATAATGTTTTATAAATTTACTTACGACTTGTTTATAGTATGGTTAACTCGTTTTAAACGTTAACTTTTTCGTTATTAATGTTTTAACACAAGTTTCTTTACCCTTTTCGGAAATCGTCGTGAAATTTATTATCTTAATATAAAATATAAAAAAAAAATATGTAATTTCGAAATTTTTGGGGACAGTTTTCTTTGCTTAGCCTTGTTGGACTACATTTGTTACTTTTCTTTATACTGTATCCATTTTTTATTTTTATCCCAAGTCTTATATATCATTATATATTATAAATCATATCGTACATATTTTTAAATGGTCATGTCCATAGTATTAGTCCTATATGTTCTAGTTACCAAGGTTAACAAATCCCTTATTCTTTCTTCAAATTCATAATATTAACTTTAAAGTAACTTATTTTACTAGTTTTGTAAATAATCATTTTTACACATAACCAAGTGTATACAAGTATATTTCTTTCCATATGACTTTATTTTAGTGTTCTATTAGTATGATTAAAAGTCCATAATTAACATTAACATGTCTTAGGTATTTCTTTAAGTTGAAACATATCATGAAACTATTAAAAACCCTAATTAATCCAAGATCATTTTTACACTAAAATAACTTGATACAATATTTTCTCACTCTTTTTAACATAATGTAAGTTTTAATAACACAACATATATAAAAGTGTGTAAAATACATCCATTTAGTATCATCTTTATTTTCATGATTAAAAACTTAAGTGGTGATATAGGCTAAATAGAATGATCATATGCATAATAATGAATGATATAGCAACATAAAAAGTTTAAATGGACCTTATGATGAATGAGAATGATGATGTACAAATACTAAACCCTTGTTTAGCCACAAAAACCAAGCTTGCACAAATAAATCCTTAACTTTCCTTAATTAAACCCTAGCTCCCTTTTTCTTGAATATAACTTGGAAATTGGTTAACCATTGCTTTGCAAAAAGCCGTAGTTACATCTTAGGATATGTGTCTATAGTAGTGTATGGATTGTAAGATAAAAAAACTTTGTATGATTTGTGTTGGTGCTTGTGTATGCCGTTGGCCTATAGAGAGAGCTTAAATGGAGATTTTGGGTTGATTATTGCTAAGTGGTTAAGAGTATCATGAGTTGTGCTAGTATATAAAAAAGTTTTAATTGGTCAAGGAGACATAAGGGTGTCCTAGGGTATGGCCTTAGTCATGTCTTTAGTCAAAGGATGGTTAGGGATGGGGGATATGGTTGTTTGCCATGAAGAGGTTATGGCATTGAATCTTGACCAAATTGAAAGCCTCTATCTTAATTTTCTTGTGGTATAAATTGTATATTATGCATGAATTTCGGTGGAAAAAGATATACATGCTATATTTATGTAATTTTGTGTATTGGTATAAAAAGCGTGTGGTATTTGTTGAAGCGTTAGAAAAGTTTTTGTGGTTCGGGAGTGCTAAAAGCAATTTATCGCGACGTATGACACTTTACGTATCCGAATAAAAATAAAGATGAACAAAGTTAATAATTATCCCTTATATGATTATATACCCTTGCTGAGTAAACATTTAATTGCTTGATGGCCCGTTTAAAATTGAACGCTAATTTTTAGTCTTACGAGGATTTATACTGAATTCATGGATATTACAAGCAAACGCGTTACAAATACTAAAAATGAATAGTACATTTATTGACGTCGTCAAGGACTTGAAAACACAGGGTGTTATAGACTTCCCCCGTTAAACGAGCCTTGTCCTCAAGGCTCACAATGCAGCACTTGACGATGGTGTGGTATTGGCGAAGAGGTGTGGATATTTCTTTTTGAATTGGTCTTCACGCTCCCACGTGTACTCAGGACCTCTCTTGGAGTCCCATCGAACTTTGACCAATGGGATCCGACTTCTCTTCAACCGTTTAACTTCTCGGTCCACTATTTCTACCGGTTCCTCAACAAAATGAAGTTTGTCGTCCAAATTAAGTCCATCCAATGGAACGGGCTAATGGTTCCGTCGGCATGACACTTTTTTTCAGATTAGATACTTGAATGTATTATGGACTCTGCTCAATTTCGTTGGAGTTCTAGCTTGTAAGCAAACTTCTCCAACCCTTGTTATTTCCTTAAAATGGTCCAACCAACATAACCTAGTTCAAATCCCCTGTTTGCCAAACGTCAACACCCTTTCCAAGGGGAGACCTTAAGCATGACTTTGTCTCCAACTTGAAATTCCATTGGCTTACGTTTCAAGTCAGCGTAACTCTTCTGCCGATCACGAGCAGCTTGCATCCTTTGCTTAATCTGAATGATTTTCTCGGTGGTTTCTTGGATCAGTTCTGGACCGAGTATCTGAGCTTCTCCAAAGTTCTGTCTGCTAACAAACAGAATGTGAGCGCACTTCCGACCATAAAGTGCTTCAAAGGGTGCGGCACCTTGATGCTAGCGTGATAGCTTATTGTTGTATGAAAACCTGGACTTAATGGCAATGGTTAACCCAACCCTATTCACGTCGTGATGGCTCAAGCAAGCAACTTATTCTCGAGAGTCTTGAATGGTCTCTCGCTTTGCCAATCGGTTTTGCGGTATGGTACGCAGGGGTGGGATGTACTCCATATCCAAAATTTGTACCAAAGCGTTCTTGAAATGTGACCTCCAGAAATTGGCTGCGATCTGGTATCACGATCGCAGATGATTGAGGACAGGTATTCCAGTCCGTGACTACCTCCTTTTAGGTTATCAACTTGCAAGTTTATCTAAAGGATCAGTCTCTGCTCATTGGTTTGAAGATGCAGGACTTATGTGTGTCGGTCAACGATCACCCAAATTGTGTCATAGCCTTGTGAAGTCTTTGGGATGCTTTGTAACATAATCCTCTGGTTGATTGTTGTCCCACTTCCATTCAGGGAATCTTTGGCTGCATTAGATTGTACCAACAATCCTGATGGCCTTTGATGTTTGGCCTTGACCTTAGCACAGGTTCAACATTGTTAACATAAGTGGCTATGTGCTTTCATGTTGGGCCACCAACTAACAACTTCTTCATGTCTTGGTACTTTTTGTCGGATACCGGGTGAATAGAGTATTTTTTGATTGTGGGACTCGTGCATGATTACAGTCCGCAAATCGCCATAACAAGGTAACCAGCTTCTGCCATTGAGGCACAGGGTTCCATCCGCACGTGGTTCCAACTTTTGTTCTCTAATAGCTTCTGGAAATTTAGTGACCATTTACCAAACAAACATCCCAACTCGTTTCATTCTTAATGTTCTCTGGGTGTTTTGCGCATCAACATTCCCCCAACGTCTTCACTCTTAATGTTCTCTAGTTTTCGCGCTTCAGTCTGAGCATTCAGGATTTGTTTGGGAAGGTTCAAACTAATAGTCATAACTAAGGCTCGAACTCTTAACGGTAGTTCTCGTTCTTTCCGGCTCAAAGCATCAGCAACGATACTGGCTTTCCCTGGGTGATAACGAATATCGCAATCGTAATCACTAAGCAACTTTAACCATCTGTGTTATCTCGTGTTTAGTTCCTTCTGGTTAAGAATGTGTTGTAAGCTCTTATGATCCGTGAACACTGTACACTTGGTTCCGTATAGATAGTGCCTCCAAATCTTGAGAGCGAACACTACTGCTCCAAGTTCCAAATCATGAGTCGTATAGTTCTTCTCATGAATTTTTAACTGGCGTGATGCATAAGAAATCACCTTTTCTCTTTGCATCAACACAACGCCCAAACCCTTCTTTGAAGCGTCGCAGTATGCGATGAAATCTTCGCTTCCTTCAGGTAATGCAAGGATTGGTGCACTACACAATTTCTGCTTCAACAGTTGAAAGGCTGCTTCTTGTTTATCACCCCAAACAAACTGGATCTTCTTCTGGGTGAGCTTGGTCATCGGTTTGGCGATCTTTGAAAACCCTTCAATGAATCTTCGATAATACCCAGCAAGACCTAAAAATTGACGAATCTCCGTTGGTGACTTAGGAGATGTCCAATCTTTAATGGATTCAATCTTGGCTGGATCCACATGAATTCCTTCACTATCGATCACGTGACCGAGGAACTGTACTTTGGGAATCCAAAATTCACATTTGGAAAATTTGGCATACAACTCCTCTTTCTTAAGCAACTCTAAGATTAGCTTAAGGTGCTCTTCGTGTTCTTGCTTGTTCTTCGAATATATCAGAATATCATCAATAAAGACAATCACGAATTTATCCAGATATGGTTTGCATACCCGATTCATAAGGTCCATGAATACGGCAGGTGCGTTTGTCAAACCAAACGGCATAACTTGAAATTCGTAATGGCCGTAACGAGTCCTGAAAGCGGTTTTTGGAATGTCTTCTTCTCGAACCCTCAGTTGGTGATAACCTGACCTTAGGTCGATCTTCGAGTAGACACTCGACCCTTGAAGCTGATCAAATAAATCATCAATTCTGGGGAGTGGATAACGGTTCTTCACTGTCAGTTTGTTTAATTCCCGATAGTCAATGCACATCCGGAATGATCCATCCTTCTTTTTGACAAACAAGACCGGAGCTCCCCAGGGTGAGGAACTGGGTCTTATAAAGCCTTTGTCGGATAGCTCTTTCAGTTGCTCAGATAACTCTTTCATTTCGGAAGGCGCCCGAGCTACAGGTGCAGCACCAGGTACCAAATCAATTTGGAACTCCACTTGTCAAGTCAGAGGAAGACCCGGCAAGTCTTCAGGAAATACTTCAGACTTCAGGAAAGTCTTGAACTATTGGTACGTCCTTAAGTCGCTTCTTCTCCGACTTGTCTTCAACCTCTTTTGCAGTGATATGTGCCAAAAAGATAGGAAATCCTTTTTCCATGTACTTCTGCGCTTTAGTGCACGAAATGATGTTTAATCGTGTCACATTTCCATGGTTACTTCCATCACCGTGTATGATTAAGGTTTTGTTTCTCCAGGGGATGCGAACAATCTTCTCGGAACATACAATGACCGCTTGGTACTTCGCCAACCAATCCATACCGATTATAGCATCAAAACTACCAAGTTCTACAGGCATTAAGTTTATGTTGAATTGGTGGTTTAGGAAGTTTAATGTGCAACCCTTAAGGATAGTGTTTAACCCAATTATTCTCCTGTCAGCTAGTTTGGAATCATAATAGTAATCTAGGGTAGATGGCGTGATGTCAATTTAGGAGCTAAATGCAGTAGACACAAAACTCCGATCGGCACCCTTATCAAATAAGATATAAGCATAGTGGTTGTTTAGAAGGAACGTACCTGCAACGACATTGTCTGGGTTTGCCCCCGCATTTTCAACCACATATACCTTCGCTGGAGCCCTGTCATTCCCAGCTGTATACCACGATTAAATTGTTTCTCAGTTTTTGGCAGTTTCTTCTAAAATGTCTTGACTCCGCACTCATACAACCGTGCCCTTCTGATTTATTGTTGTTGTTGTTGACGGTGGTTGTTGTTGTTGTTGTTATTGTTGTTTGTTGGCCATTTGCAGGCCGGCTTCTACAATCTCTGGTCAGATGGCCAACCCTCTTGCAGTTATTGCACCTAGGTGGACAAGGACCTTCATGATTGTAATTACACTTGGAACATAAGAGGTATAACCCGGCGAAGGTTTCCTAATCACTATTGCCTGCAGTGGTAGTGCATTGCCTGTGTTCGCCTTCTTAATTCATGCTGTTGTTGGTTTTGATTGTTCTTGGAAAGATCATCATACTTTCTTTTCCTTTCTGCCTGACGTTCAGCATAGGCATGGGTCTTTTCATCCATCAGCTCAGTTGTAAACTCAATAGCCTCTTGCATAGTATCGGCTTATGATGCCTTTACACGCCATGTATCAATCGGGCAAGCCACCGATATCTTTTCAATCTTGTCTATCCTCTTCAGGAACATCCTGTAACACATACAAAGCTAGTTTGCTGAAATCGGCAACTTATATGCCACCACAATCGGTGCCCCTTGACCTTAAGATTCTACATCGCAGTCTTAATGTCTGATCTCACCCCTCGTGCAGATACTTATCAGTCATATAATTTTCTCAGCGTTGCCCAAGGCATGGCAATGAGCCTGTTTCAGAGTAGTGGTCTTTAACATGGGAATTCCACTCATGTAAGTAGCATCAACCTTGTAGAGTGCAAGTCGCGAATTTGACTTGACTAGCTGCTGGGCAATTGCTAATGCTAAACACAGACTCCATTTTCTCAAACCATCGAGTGAGTCCGACAACTCCCTCAGTGCCTTTGAAGTCCAAAAGGAGATTGCAATTTAAGAATCAGAGTAAGAGCAATTCGCGATGCAGATAGTTGCTGGCCTGAGGTCCTGAACCATTGCTATGTAGCCATTCCTAACACCTGAGCATGCTTCTGCTTCAGCCATTGCGAGCAGCAACACCTGTCAATTAAGGCCTGAAAGGTTGAGCCTCAGTAACAGTTGTGGTGGAGTGTTGCATTTGGGGTTGGTGTGACTGAGTACCTTGTGGATCCATTGGTGCATTTTCTTTCAATCACAAGAAAAACCAAAACCCGTTAGATTTTAATACAATCATAACGTGACTAACATATGCTCATAAATAAAATAAATCACCATTACACATTGAAACATACAACCAACACAAATCGACATAACATATATACATCCATTCCATATAAAATCTGGAAAAAACATGACTGTTTGGTACACAATGCTTCCCTATCGCTAGTTCCAAAATGGAAAATCAACATAGAGCCCTATTAGCCGGGAGTTACCCGTAATACTTAGTAGGCTATACAGGATAGCTAATTAGAAAAACAAGATCTATATAAAAACAAATAGCTAACAAAGACAAAAGATCTATACCGCCTGCTAGCTGGGATAACCATAAAAATTTAACAGACGCATAGTAAGCCTACAATCATAACCAAGTCAAGAGCTCTACCCAGTGTCCTCTAATGTGTCAACGCGTGCTCCAGCCTCCAAGGCCTAGGTACGCATGATATGCCGAACAGCAAGATCATCTGCAGCCTGACGCTGCCACTCGTGGCGACGCACCTCAGTCTCTAACACTGTAACTCGCGCCTCTAATGTCCTGCAATGAGCCTCAGACCTAGCCAAGGCCTGACGAGTCTCCATACTCTCTTGCTCATAAGCAAGTCTCTCTCTCCTCAATACCTCAATCTCAGCTCTCACAGCTGCACGATCCTTCTAGGCATCGTGATGTCGTGAGTGAAACTCCGAACTCTCCTCTACTGCGACACTACCTGATAACTGACCCTCATTTTGACATCTCTAAGGCGTCATCATCATTACTCTCAGTATATCGAACCTGGTTTTCCATAGTGTCTACAAGACTGTAATCGACTCTATGGGCCATAGTGGGTCCTGGCTGTCTCGCAGCAGCAGCAGCAGAACTCTCTCCAACCTCACACCCAGGTCTAGGATAGTAAGTATAGTCCTTTCCGAGGCGGCGTGTCAGCCTCGTAATAACAGCTCTGGGCTAGTAGATGGTTCAGTAGTGGTATCGAAAACAATGTAGGTCCCTGATGGGTGTAGTGAATGATGGAGGGATGATGCTACATCTCTCATCTCAGCCGCGAGTGCTCTAGGACTTAGGGGTCGAATACGTGGAGATAAAAAGGATGGTGGTAGTAGATGTGTAGGTGCCTCATCCTCAGCTGGCACTAAGTCCTCAGGATGCTCAGGCTAGGAAATACACTGGTACATGATTTCTCCAGCTACAAGGATCAAGGTATTAAACTCTAGGAGAACGCGTGCCTACTCCAACAACTGTCGGGCAGCCTCCTCGTAAGGATCCTCAGATGGAATACTCCCAACGGTTGCCTCAGAGTGAACAGAAGAATAGTACTGCAAATCCGCTGACATGACTACAATACCAGCAGAAATAACTTATGTGAGTAAATGATATAAGGCTCTATTGTAAATATACGTAATATATTATAACCACGTATATCAATTATGAATGCATCTAGTCCAACTAACTAATGCAACAACTAGTGTCCCGTAAAAACCCCTTTTTATGAAGCAATGATTTAGAAAAAAAGATATAGTCCAGCAAAACATTTGACCTGGTTCTCTATAACCTTGGCTCTTGATACCAATCTGTAACACCCCCAAATTGGGTCGCAGCGGAATAAGGGTCCGGGGCGTGTTACTTCATAGATCAATAACACAAGATATATATAGAACGACCAAAAGGTTCGTATAAAAACTGAACATTAGGTTAACAAATATTTGATAACAAAAAGCCCTGAAGCCTAACTTGTTCCTTATTATTATTACAAAGATACGTTCCAACAAATTATTCCCCAAAACATAATACAACCATATCTTTACATGACTTCCCCAAAACAAAATCACCAATGTACCTGCACCTATATGCTTACTGATTCACCTGAAAAACATTGCTTAAAACGTCAACAATAATGTTGGTGAATTCATAGGTTTGATAAATCATAATATGCAGACCGCAAAGCCTTTCCCCGTGGTAAGCAACACAATGCAGACATCACAAAAACCATATTAAAATTTTCCTAAGCCATGACACTGAAGCTCGACGATCTTTCTTGCAATAATAATATATATTGCAATTTCTGCCCGATTAGATGTTCAACCCGAAAACATCCCCAAATTCGACATGCTATACGTTCGTTCCCGGTGATAGCTAGTCACCCGAACGGGGAGGTCGTTTCCCCAAATAGATCTATTCATAACATTCGCGCTCACATAATGTAATTAACAACTACATCTATGCAATTGACAGTTCATGATAATGGGCTCAACTTGGGTTATCGCTACTTAGGCAAACATGTAATCAATATAAAATATCCACTTGCGTCCAATTTATAAAACAAAGCATGTTTCCACCCCATAGTTATAAATCATTGAAATCGTAAAAAATGTGGGGCTATGAACTCACCTTGATAATGCGTCACGCAAATCGTCAGATGCAACCTATTTATTTTAAAGTCGTATAAGTACCATGTACTTCGATTAACTAACATCATATACAGGTCTATGTTAGTCATATCATACTATCGTTCAGGCTATCATAATTAAGAGGTCTTGTATAACGATGAGGATCTAGGAACTATTAAATCGTAAATCCAGCAACATCGTCGATACGCACCCGAAGAGGCCTCATTATGAAACTCCCTAGTAATATAGTACTTTGATAACCACATATAATCTATATAGTTCAATCACCAACTAATGGTTTTGGTAAAATTACGTTTAATAAGTAAAAACGTTTATAATTATTGTTTTAGTAAATATAGCATAACTTTTGCGTTTTAAGCCCGATTTTGACTTTTCTTATGCCCACGCTTTCGTATTAAAGGACGAGTTATCATAATTTGACATTTTCCTATTTTTGGCCCTCTGGTGAACAGTACCTTACTGTTCACATCAGTTATAAATTTATTTTTATAGTTTTAGTTATCGTAAAACCCGTAAACGTCATATTTTATTCGTTATAGCTCCGTTTTTAGTGATTCTTTCGAGCACGTTCTCGTTAATGAAAATTCTATCAATTTATGAGGTTTACAAAAATATAACTTTCTGTCATGAATAGTGTTTTACTGTTCATAGTTTATAAAATTATTTTTATAAACTTTTAATTACCGAAAACCCGCGAAATTCATAACTTATTCGTTATAAATTGAAAAATCATGATTCTTATCATTTTAGAATCCTAAAAATAAGTTTTATTTGTTAAAGCTAACCAACTTGCTGTTTGTTAAGGTTTTATAAAAGTTATTTTATAAAATCCGTTTAATTAACGTATAACTCGTTTTTAACGTAACTTTTTCGTTATTTATCCGTTTGACAAGTTTCTTACCTTTTCGGAATCGTCGTGAGTCGTACTATTTTATAAAAAGGTTATGCCTACTGTATGATGTCGAATTTAAAACACCCTTTTATTATCCAAGTGTATTCATTTATAAAAAAAGCTTGTTTTATTATACTTTTAAACTAGTAGTTTATTATAAAATCCCTAATAAACCATTTTTGACATAGTGATCCTTTAACTAATGTCCCATTAGTCACATATTTACCATTTGTCCAAATTAACAATCATTTATATTACTTTTACTTGTAACATGTTAAATAACTTTATAAACCCTAATTTATACATAAACATGTTTATACTTAAACGACATGTTAACATACTTATACATATATTATTCCATGATATATATAGCAACATGACATAAGAAAAAGTGTATAAATTCATAAAAATAAGTAAAACTCCTTTACATATATAAAGTCCTAAATGGTGATTTAGCTATAAGGAACATGTAAACACATAAAATCATGAAATGAAAAGTATAAGGGTATTTAGAAGACCTTAGGAAGGATGAATGTGATGAGAAATAAGTGCTAAACCCGAGTTTAGACTCAAAACCAAAGATTGCAAGATTATAACCCTAGATTAGGCTTAGAAACCCTAATCTTTCCTTTCTAGCTTCAATACTTGCAAATGACGAACCAATGCTTACATACACCTTAGTGTGCCATAGGATTGATATGTAAAGGCTTGTATAGGTTGTAGAAAAATATTGTATGGTTGCCTATGAAGGGTGTATATGGATTTACTAGAAAGGGGTGTTTGAGCCGTGGGTTGGCTAGAGCACAAAGGAGAGTTTATTTGATTTTTTTCTTAAGTGTTTTGAGAGTGTAAGGCTTATTACTTGTATGTACTTCTTCTTATAGCAACTAGGATTGTCAAAGATCATTAAAATAGTCCAAGGAGGGGGTTTGGGTCGTTGGGAACAATGGGGAGGGAAATAAGGGTTAAAAACACTATGCTTGACCTAGTTTTCTTACTAACTTTAACTTGTACATACACTAGCTCATTAATACCTTGCTCTTTGGTTCCCTTATGAGCATATCATTCCATGGATTTAAGGAATAAATATCTAGCTTAAAATCTTTGAAAAATGGAAGTATAACCTTGTAATTCTAGTTGGTAAAGTGTATAGCTTTTATATAAAGTGTATAACTTTGAACTTGTATGTCTTGCTTATTTCTTATATATATGGGGCGTCACTTTTAACAACCATGGGTAGATTTTATAAACTTTTTGATCGATGGAAATAAAAATAGGCATTTGTTGAAGCGTAGAAATATTTTTGTAGTTTCGGGTATGCTTAAACGTACTTTATCGCGAAACGAATATAATTTGTGTAACCGATAAAAATAAATGAACAAGGATCATAATTATTCTCAAAATAATTATTTAATACTTGATTGATGTAAACGCTTAATTGTTTGATGCCCGTTTACATTGAACGCTAATTTTTAGCTTACGCGATTTAGCTTAACATTTACGATTTAAAGCAAACGCATACAATACAAAAGGTACATTGTGGATTTATCGACGTCGTCAATGACTTGAAAACACAAGGTGTTATACATTCCTAAACAAAATAGTCAAACATGATAAATACTTTCCTAACACAAATACATTTATAAACATAATAAACTATGATAGTTATCCTAAACAAATGGCGTAACACGTCTAAGGTGGGGCTCTGTAACAATCTGGACCTGCTATTCAAGCTTGAAGATCCGGTCTTCAAGCTTGAAGACTCGGCCTTCAAGATGTTATTATGAAAGGTCTTAATTATGACCCCTTGGCCCATACGTATACGAAGTTTCCTATATTATGATCATTTTTTAGAACGTAATACTATCAAATGTTTTTTCTAAATATTTGAAACATTATCCTTTTGAGATTAACATTTCTATAATTTAATGAGTTGTTTTTAAAATTCAAAAGGCACAGTACATACCAATCTAATTCATAAACTAAAGAAGACATACAAAACTAAAAAAATCATGCACACATATTATTGAAAAGATTGAGCGAAGAGGCTGGAAGTGAACATTTGGAAAGTTGTTTTGTGTTATGGTTTTGTGTTATGGTTTATAAAGGGTGAGGACTGAACAAGTTTTAGAAGATTTGTACTTGGCAGTACTCACGTTTAAATAGGGATGACTTAAAGTGAAAATAAAAGAAATAATACTGGTCGGGGCTATAAATACATCTTTTTCCCTTTAGTCTTTCATATCGTGTGTGTAAATTGTATGTTAGAGTTTTCTATGTGTAGTTAGTTTTGATCTTGATTTCTTTTCTTTATATGTTTGAACTTAAAACACCTGTGTGATTATGCAGAGCAAATGTGGTGTATAAAAAAGCAAGAATAAGTGGTTGGTTGAATAATTTTGTTGTTTTCTTATGAAACCGTGTTTGGTTAAATATTTTTTATATGGTATCAGAACCTCGTTGGCTTTGTTACAAGGTTTTTACGAGTGTTTTTTGTAGTTAAAGTCCTAGATTAAAAAATTTAGGTTTTTCAAAATTTGGGCCTTTTAAAAACTAGTTATGTGTTCAGTCAATTGGCGTTGATTCGAGTCGATTGTTGTATAGATCATGTGATCTTGCTTGGTAAAATTAGCGGTTTTTGTATCAAACCTTAATTCCAGGTTTTTAGGTTTATCTTGTTGTTTTCTGGTTAGATATGTGGTTGAATTGTTGTTCCTTAAAGGTTTTGAGTAAAACCCCTAAATTTTCAAAAACCAGGCTTTTAAACTTTTTTAGAACTATTCCTTTGATTGTTGATTAACGATGCATTTTGTTTGTTTAAGGTGTTCCCCATGTGCATTTTGGTTAATCTGGTAGATCGGTTAGATCTTGTTTGATATTGGAAGCTTTGTGTGAATGGTAAAACCTCGCACACCCTCTCTTAGGATTTTTATTAAGTTTTTAGATATTGTTGAACATGTCAATGGATTATTTGATTGAGAAGTTGAGGAGTTTCTGATTGGTGGAAAGGTCAAAGGATTATTTGATTGAAAAGTTGAGGAGTTTTTTATTGGTAGATCTTTTTTAATGGGTCAATTGCATATATACCCACTAAAAGTTGCATATTTGCATATATATCCAAAAGATGCTTAATTTGCATTGTACATCATGCATTAAAAACTTGTGTTTTGGGTATATATGCAAATATTCAAGTTTTAGTGGGTATATATGCAATTCCTCCTTTTTTAATTTTGGAGTTTGGGGATTGATTGTTAAATCTTGGTTTGTTGCTTATTTTTTGCTTTAATTTTCTTGTTTGAAAATTAAGATTGTTAAAATGATGGATGATGATAAAAAACAAGAATGAAAAAAATAAGAAACTTATTGATGGTAGGTCAAGTAGAAGTGGATTAAAATTACATGTGAATGATCCATTATTTTTACATGCTAATGAAACAAATGGTACACCGTGAATATATTTCAAATCAATCGAAACTGATAATTACAAAGTGTGGTTTGCTGGTATTAATTTACCTTTACATACTTAAGACAAGTTAGGATTTATTGATGGTAAGTGTTAGATAGATGATGAATTTGTTTTGATTCAATAGCAATGAGATAAGTGTAATTTTGTTGTGTTGTCATGAATTTTAGGATGTGTTTCTCAAGAATTATACCACGGTTAAATATTTTCCAAAAATGCTAAGACTGTTTGAAATTAGTTAGAAGAAACTTATAATAAAGTGAATGGTTCTCTAGTTTTTGATATACATTACATGATTCATTTTTTTGACTCAAACTGGATCACCCGTGTTTGAGTACTATAACAAGTGCAATAACACGTGGAGGCAATTTGACTCTCTAGTTGATCTGCCAATGGTCAGGCTAGCAATGTTCAAGCTAATGTTGCAGGTATATTTGCATGTTCTAATATGGTTATAAGTTTTATGTATTGTAGATTGCTTAATCAACACATGTGTAAGTACATATAGTACTTATATAGGTTGAATAATAGACTCATGTAAATTTTACTGTTGCACATCCCAATGGGACTATTGCACATGTCATGTATAAACGTTCTGAGAATCTGGTCATTAAAGATGTGTTGGTTGTACATTGGATATCATGTTAGTTTATTATATGCTCATAAGTTGACTAAGGCCAATAAAGTAAATGTTTGTTTTAATGAAACTAAATGTTTAATTTAAGACTCAACTCAAAAGTCCTTAATGGGGACTCGTAGTGAGAAATAAGGTTTTATATTTTTTTATGAAGGTAAATTTTTTATCAATGGTATCATTCTAAGTTGTCAGGTGTCTAAATGCCTTTGGAATAATATATTTGGTCATCCATCTGACAAGGTCTTATTCGTGTTTAAAAAATAAACTAAGTTTAGGGAAAAATATTAGGTCTGGCCCTTATGAGGTTTGCCACATAGTAAAACAGACAAAGGATCCATTCCCGCTCAGTGAGCACAAGACTACGAGTCGTGGAGATATTGTTCATTTATATGTTTGGGACCTTACAAAGTAACAAGTAGCGAAGGTTATATGTATTTTCTAACCACATTTGATAATTAAAGTAGATCTCTATGGGTATTTTCAGTGAAAGCTAAAGACAAAGTGTTTGATCATATTGTAAGACTAAACAATTTGATTAAAAATCGGTTCAAAAAAACTATTAAAATTTTCAGAAGTGATAATGGAACTAATTTTGTTAACAAAAGGTTTGATGTGTTTTTTTGTAGTGTATTGGATATCACAATACAAGCTTAGGAATGATGGGTTGGCCAAATTTCTAGAGAGAGAAAATGACTAGTCTAGTGAGAGAAAACACCTTTAAGTGTGTGTATTATCAAATGAACAACCAACCCCTTCCCATGGCTGGAAAGGGGTATTTATACAAGTGTTTTGGTGCCCTTAAATGGGCCATGGAGTGGGCTAACAAGTGGGTAAAGACCCGGCCCAACACCATAAGTCGTACGGTAACTAAACGATTAAAACTAAGACTACGAGCTAACCTATGCTAGATATAACACGGGGTGACCGAGTCTTTTACCATATACCCAACAAAAAGGTGTAGCTGAGAGAAAAGCCATACACTTATTAAATGTTGCTAGGGCCCCTCATGTTTCAAGGGGATTTCCTGGGAACATGTGAACTGAGTCAATTCTAACTAGAATATACTTGATTAACATGTTAACTACTGATGTCTTTAAAGGAATAAGTATTTCTGAGTTAGTTTATGTTTTTAAACATAGTTTATCTCATTTGAAAAGTTTTTGGTGTTTTTGTTTTTCCAACATTATAAATGAGTCAAATAAGGTTGAATACATATATGAAAAATGTGTTTTAGTTGGATATTATATTCTAAATAAAGATTATAAGTTGTTTAGTCAGGATAACAAATTTTTTCTAGACTCAAGAGATGTTATATTTTAAGAAACAGTTCATCCTTTTAAAAAAATCTTTAACTAAAGAATTTGTGGTAAAGAAATTAAATTAAGAGTTTAATACATTTTCGATAATGAAGTTGTTGTAAGTGAAAAAACAAAGTCTAATGAGTCTAATGATGATATGAGAGAGAATAAAAGAAAGAAAACTAATAATGAGGGAGTTAACGTGGGGTTACCAAGACCAAGCGTAGTCCCTAGTGATATAGCAGCTAACAATAATGATTCACTTATCATACATAAAAAAGATATTACTATTGGTGAAATTGTAGCTAAAGCAAACACTAACTCATCTTTCATACATTAAGAGGATATAGATTATGGTGAAGGTCAATCAAGTAAGGTAGGAGGTAAATCACATAGAGGATTCACTAGTGGCCATGGAAACATAGTTCCTAATGAGCAAGATTATTGGTATGAGGATGAAGACTTTGCTATTTTTGGTCAGTTGTTTAAATCTATTGATACTACAGAGTCTGCAGATTTTACAAGTGAGAGAAGTGGTCAGGAGCCTATTCTTAGGAGGTCAAGCAGATGGTCTAATTTGTCCATTAAGTTGAGTGATTATGTCTTAGATGATAAAATGGATTTTAGCATAGACAGACATGTTAATTATTTAAATCTCAGCAAAGAAAGCTATGTTTTTTTTCACTAGTTTAATAAAGGTTATAGAACACAAGACATATGTTAAAGCTTCAACTGATAATAGGTAAAATGGAAGCCCTAAATAGGAATAAAACACCATAAGTAATTGATATGCCTAATGGCAGAAAACCTATTGGTTGTAAGTAGGTCTATAGTTTAATTATAAGGCTGATGGTAGTACAGAGATATTTCAAGCTAGACTGGTTGCAAAAAGAATAGAATAAAAAAGAATGCATAGATTATGAAGAGTCATTTTCACCTGTTGTAAAAATTGTAACAGTTAGATGCATTCGTAGTCTAGCTGTTAGTAATAAATGGCCTATATTTTAACTTGGCATTAATAATACTTTTATGTATAGTGAGTTGATGGAAGATGTGTATATGAAGTTATCTGAAGGTTGTTTTGATTAGATAGATATAAGAGTTTATAAGTTGACCAAGTCTTTGTACGGTTTAAAACAAGCATCAAGAAAGTGGAATGAAAATTTAACAACTTTAAAAAGAAAATGTTTTTGAAGAAAGTAACAATGATTTTTCATTATTTACTAAGTCTAAAAATAATGTTTTTATTGTGTTATTGGTGTATGTTATTGACATTGTTTTTACTAGTAATAACATTTTTGAGATAGAAAAAGTACTACAGTTTTTGAGTTCTAACTTTCTTATTATAAACTTAAAAAAGTTGAAATATTTTTTGGGTATAAAGTTTCTGAAAGTGAATCAGGTATTTGTTTAACCCATAGAAAATATTACTTAAAACTGCTCGTAGAGTTTGGTATGCTTGCTTGTAATCCATTCGATACTCCGATTGAGTCTGTCAATACTTCAAGCAAAAACAAGTTTGGTATACTTAAAAAAGATAGTCCACTAAATTGTATAAACAACTACCAAAAATTAGTGGGAAAGCTAATTTACTTAACATTGACTACAGCTGATTAATGTTATGCTGTGCACTTTCTTAGTCAAGTTATGCATGCTCATATGCAATCTCATTTGAAATTGGCATTTAGAGCATTAAGATACTTCAAAGAATCAACACGTAAATGGAGTAATTTTAGTAGAAGTGATACTTTTAACTTGAAAGTGTTTGTTAATTCAAACATGGCTAAATGCAAATTAACAGGAAATTCTATGACTGGATTTGGTGTATATCTGAGAACCAATTTGGTTTCATGGAAAACCAAAAATTGTCTGTTATATCCCGGTCTTCTGCTGGGATGGAATTCAAAGTTATGTGCAGAGTCACTTGTGAGGTAATCTGGATACTAAAAATATGTGCAGATCTTAAAATACAAGTTTCTTTAAATGTAGAAATGAGTTATGACAATAGCAATGCAATTCAGATTGCAGCTAATTATGTGTTTCATAAAATGACTAAACATTGTGAAATAGATTTGTTATTCCTTAGAGATAAAATAAATGATGGTATTATTAAAACTAGAAATCTTAAGTTTGAGGAAATGTAGTAGATCTTTCTATAAAAGGTTTAAGTGTAATTGAACATAGAAGGTTTGAACTTAAAATATCTCTTAGATTATGCAATAAAGAAAATGAAAAAGGGGTGGTTGGTTGAATAATTTTGTTGTGTTCTTGTCATGTTTAGTTAAATCTTTTTTATAAGTATGATTACAATAAGGATTTGTTGAACACCAAACATTCTATATTTAACATCACTTACCACTTTAAAAATGATTAGGATTATATAATTATGGAATATATGAGTTTATTAGTGGTCATTTTTATAGATTTGAGATACTCAAACAAAACCCGTGGGTTGTGTTTAGCAAATACCTTGATAATATTAAATTTAGTTTTTGGATATTCACCTATTATACATTAGACGTTTTGACATTAATAAGGTCGTTTTGAGTGATGGTATGTTCTTTTGGTTAAGTGGGTTCTTAGTTGGGCAATTAAAACATATTTGTTTACTTATTGGGTTATTAGATTATGGTTCATTTGTGTTCTACCTACCTTGATTTGCATGCTTATTTAAACAGTGTATACATGTCTTTCTTTCACCAACCTTCATGCACGATCATCCACTATTTCATCTCTCTCTTGGTATGCGTAGCATCCTAAATATTTTTTTAGCTAAGATCTTATTCTTGTTGTTAGTTGTTGGTCGATTCTAGGTTAGTGTTTGAGTGTTATGAATGGTTTTAGATCACTTTTCGACTGATGTTTTTAACATTCGTTTTTGTTTGGCGGTTTATTTTTATTGTCAAATTAGTCTTGCTTATTCTAGGATGTTTTAGAATGACGATAATATGCATGTATTTGGTTAACACTGAGGTTGCTAGCAAATTGTTGATGATTTGTGTTGCATGGCTATCTATGTACGGTTTTGCTCTATTTTTTGTTCTTAAACTACCTATCCTATGCTGTTTTAGAATGAATGTATTGTGCATGTGTTTGGTTAATCATGATGTTGTTAGCAATAATAATGATGATTGTTATACATGGCTATCGATGTGTGTATATTTATGTTTTACGCTATTTTTTGTTTTATACTATTTTTTTCACTGTTAACTAACATGATTCTGAACATGCGGCGTTTGATTTGTTTTTAAAGTTCTAAACAGTTTGGAAAAAAATATTTTTTGTTGCATGCTTATCGATGTGATTATAAACGTATAACGTTGTTGGGTTTGCATGTTTTGGCATAAGATAGGTGGTGAAAGTTGTTTTGGGGTTTTTAGAATAGCCTTTGCCGTTAAAGTAATCTTTTAGATATTTAGTCGTTTTGCGTTTTTATTGTCTTATAAGAGGGGTTGGTGTTTCTCATTTTACCTTTATGGTATGCCTTATTCCGAGACTGGCAGGTTCAGGTTTTTTTTTAATTTGCTTATTAGTGTTGTATTCAGATATGAAATTCCAAGAAAATATGCAAATGTTGGAATTGCAATTTGTGAAATGATTTTTTTTGCAGAATACGGAGATTGTTGTCTTTGTGTTGTAAAGGATACATACGACAACATCTTTGAAGTGATTGTTTAATGATTTTATGTTTTGTTGCAGGATGACGATTGTTACCAGTGTAGAGGTTGCTAGCATTGGTGATTTATTATTAAATGACGTTAACAAAACAATAGAAGCGAGAGTCTATCGAAAATGGATAGCCAAAAGCATGTCAACGCTAATACCAACAGAATTTTGTTGTATGCTGCTTGACAGGGAAAATAGCCATCCAGATGCTGTTAAAAATTTCGCAATACGTTTCAGTGATTTTATGAAAATTATGACACAAAACAACTGTTTTATATACAGTGAAATGCTACTCAGGTCAATATAGATATCCGTGATAGGCAGTCAGTTGCTACAGCATGGTGCGACATATCGAATATCAAAATTCAGCTGCGTAGAGAGTAAAAATTATCAGCAGACATTGAAGCATTCTACGTCCCTAATTTTGGGAAGGTTTACAGACTTTCAGAATATACCGAACCACGGGTTTCCTCAACATCATTTTGAGTTTACTGCATACAATGAGCTAGAAGAAAAAAACAGAATGAAGAATCTTGTCCTTACAGGTATTACAAAATTTTAGTCTTACTAAATTCCAAATGTAAATATATAATTACTATGTGATGTATTAACAGACTACATAGGCTTCATCCAAAGAGTCAGACAACCAAGGACAACAACAAATCCCAACAAAAACCGGGTCACAAAAAGAGCCATAGACATTCTGAATTTAGAGTAAGTTAATTGATTCGTATTATTATTTTTAGGTAGCAATGATATTTGTGGCTAATTGTTTCATTGCATGCATAGTGGAAACATTATAGAATTTGTGTTGTGGAGTGAAATGACATTGAATATTGACATGCAGTTATATGAAGCACTGCCCAAGCTTATTAGCTCATGTAGGGTATCGACATAAGTAGATAATTTAAAAAAATGCATTTCATACATATGCGTCAAGAATATTTACTAAATATATAACCTTTGTGTCTCGTCGATTATAGGACTCTAGTTGGCGGCCACTTCAGTAATTCACTACTATTTAAATCCAAACATTTCAAGAATTAATGATGCAAGTGTCGAGTAAGTAAAATAAATAAATTAAATTTTGGCTAGGAGTTAACAGTTACACTACTGGACTAGTTATATACAAACATTAAATAGGTACAGGAAAAGGTTTGAGATAAATACACCGCTAAAAATCAAAAAAGAACGTTGTGATGATATTGGTAAGAGAGCAAATGAGAAACCGATTCCTTTTAACACAACTGTTGCAGTAGATTCCTCAGAGCTATATTTAAGTTATGATGCAGTTTGGTTGTTTAATCAATTTTGCTAATTTTTAACCATACTTTGATTCACGACTTGACGCTCAATCATCGAGTCATTTTTACAAGCGAGGCAACGCTAACACGCATCAATACCGGATAGTCGTGGTACTACATGACTTGCTTTGAGTGCAACAAGAAAGTTACGGTTGATGGTTCTGTGTTGATGTGTCGAGATCATGTATCGCAACAAACACCATCTTATAGGTAGCTAATGTATTAACTTTTACCGGCTGCTGATTTCATAAGTACTGTTAGTTGACTTTTCATTTATTAAGTGCTGCAAACTAATTGTTAGTTAAAAAGATAAACTGAATTTTCTTTTTGCGAGTTGGTTTGTAGCTGTATAAAGTGGGCTTCATACGACAAAATACAGATTTTATCAGCTTTTGTGATTAATGTCATTCATTTTATTTTTTATTCTTCCGGTTGTATAAAGCGGTTCAAAAGACAAAATACAGATTTTATCAGCTTTTTCTATTAATGTCATTCATTTTAGTTTTTTCGATTCTTCTTAGGATTTAAAATCTTATTAAGCATCTGTTGTTAGCTATTTTCATTTGTTGGCCAGTAGTATGTGAACCCTTTTCGATAAGCTTTTGTTGTACTTTTCGTTTCTAGAAATGAGAGTTTGTAACTTTCAGGTACCGCTTCAAAGGGTTCATTACAGACGGCTCGGCAACTAATTTGTTTTGGCTTTTTTCAGTCCAAAGGCTAAAAACATCATTGTGACAGAATGCTCGAACATTTTACAACATCTTAAGGATAAAGATCCTGATCACTTTCTAGCGTTAATTATAACACTTGAAGGAAAGCAATATATCTTTCAGTTCCATATCAATCCTTCCAGCAAAGCTGCCAGGTTGACTTCATTTTTGTAACGCCAACTTCTGATAAACTCTTGGCAATAATGGCAAACCTTGCTGAAGAATCATCCGGATCATTGACTACCACAACGGAAAAGATGAGTGACATTTCCACCCCGCCCGATGTGCCCAAACTACATCTTAGACAAAAGTAGCATATCAAGCAAGCCAAATACCAAGTCAGCAAAAAAAATGCTCTTTAAACATTCTGTCGAGGATAAAGGCCATCCCATCGTCAAAAAGCTCAAACAAAAAGACCAACCGGTCCACGGAATGCAGAACTGATCCTTAGGTACACATGTATGTATGATGTTGTTTATTTTGACTAACATGATTACAATATCAAGATGTGTTTGGTGACTGAATAATAGTTGTAAAGTTTAAGACAAAGTATGGCTCCTTTTATGTGGATTTTGTAGTAGCACGACAAGTACTATATGTATATGTGTTACAAAACATTGTTTGTTTAACATTTACGTCTTATAAGCATGACCATGTATAATTCTTTACATTATTCGTCATATATCAATGCTAAAATAAGGTTCCTTACACATGCTGAGTTGTTTAAATAAATATTTGATCCCGAGTTTATGTTAGATTCTTGCTACTAACATCTACCGCGTTTACAGTTGGCCAACAATAACTAACCCAGTTTTTATACTTTTGCACGTCTAACCAGGGCCGGTGATAGACAAGGGCAACATGGGCCATAGCACAGGGCCCCATGTTTTTGAGGGGCACCAATTTTTCCAAAAGTCTAACTTATGTATATATTTTTAAAAGTCCAACTCATTTATACACAATCCTAATTTAAAGCCCAGTACAAGAAACAGTTTCTTAAGGTCGAATTATATTAGGATTAGTATTCAAATTCTATTCTCTTTATATATATACCACGTCCCACCCCATAATCAAGGAAAAAAACCATACGAATTGCTCGATTCACACAATAAAATGGTCTTAGTAATAATATTTCTTGATATTTAAAACTTTTTTTAGCGTCGATTAGTATATTTGGATATTTGTAGCTTTATTTTAGTATCGATAATGGTTTTTTTTACACGCATAATTTTTTAAAAGGGCATTTTTTTAGTTACTGCCCGGGGCACTCAAAATCCCCGGGACGGCCCTGCGTCTAACCTTTTTTTTCTTCACACAAAAGGTTTGATGTTGTATGCTTCGAATGGCTACATAGCCAATTATATGTGCAAGTGTGATGTCTATCATGTACTTTCATCAGCAAAATAATAATGATTCATAACAGATGATGTGTAAATAATCGTATATTAGGCTTAGCAACGCGTGACCGTCTAATATCTCGTTAGAACTATACAGGAAGAAAAAGAAATCATAGTAGTAATTGCATTAACATTTAATATTCTCAACTCTTAACCGTGAGTTGTTACGTCTATAAATTTATTTTTGGAATGCTACGTTCTCTCCAACTCCCTTCTTTTTTGACTTTTGAAGTTAGTTTATATAGGTGCATAATAATTGTATATGCTAGGTTCAATATTTTGTTCCATAAAGGCCTTGTGTTCTTAAAATAATTATTCTTTTTTTCGAGTGATGCGTTAAGCTTATGTTAAATGCAAGAAATTTAGAAACATGTAATCACGTACCTGATAAAATTCTCTTATTATGGTGTTTCAAGAATAAGTCTAAAAACTTATAAAGATGTCTAAAAATTTGTGCATCATAGTGAGAAACCATTTAATGCCTAAATGGCATGAAAAAGTCTAGAATTTTGGAGAAGTCCAAGATTTGTATACTATAATAGTAATATTTAATTTATGTTAGAACAATAAACCTCAAAAGCTTTATCCATAGTGAAAATATGTAAGTTTTATAAATTAATGACAATAAACATCTTAATGATTTTCGCCCTATCAGTCTTGTTGGCTGCCAATATAAGATCATTGGTAAGATTCTTGCTAGTCGTTTAAGCAACGTGATGGAAGACATTATTAGTCCTGAGCAATCGGCTTTTGTGAAGGGTAGGCAAATCATGGATGGCCCTATTATTCTTAATGAAATCGTTTCTTGGTGTAAATCGAAAAAGGAGCAGACTCTTTTGTTTAAAGTGGACTTCCAAAAAGCTTTTGACTCGGTTAGATGGGATCATTTAGACGACATCCTTGGTAAATTCGGATTTGGTCATAAATGGCGTGGTTGGATTAAAGGATGTCTTTCCTCGTCTAAAGCTTCGGTTCTAGTCAATGGCGCACCCACTGATGAATTCATGTTCCATAGGGGTTTAAGGCAAGGAGACCCGTTATCTCATTTTCTCTTTATTCTTGTCATGGAGAGTTTACACATTTCGTTTTAGCGTCTTATAGTGATAGACCAAGTATTTTCTCTTCTTGATGTTTTATTATGTTCTATGATTTTTTAGATTAGATATATGGGTCGCGCACTCTAACAATTGGTAACGGTAATCAGGTTGTTATCTCACATCTCTTTTATGCGGATGACGCCATATTTATTGGGAAATGGACGCGGGAAAATGTTAACGCCTTAATGTTGATGCTTCACTGTTTCTTTCTCTCGTCTGGGCTGAAAATTAATGTTCACAAAAGCAGCATTTTTGGTATTGGATTTGTTTGTTTTTCTCAAGTTATATCCATGGTGATCTTTTTGGGTTTGCACCAGCAAAACTTTCACTCCTTTCACATACTTAGGGGTTAAAGTTGGTGCAAATATGAAGCGGACAAGTTCATGGGATGTGGTGGTAAATAAGGTCACTTCTAAGCTCTCTTCGTGGAAAGCTAAAACCTTATCTGTTGGAGGTAGACTCACCCTTATCAAATCGGTTCTCGGTGCTATCCCTACATACTACATGTCTTTATTCAAGGCCCCTGAGGGGGTCATTAAGCGTTTGGAGAGTATTCAAAACTCCTTCTTCATTGGTGCTGATTTAGGTGAAAAGAAAATGACTTGGGTGAGTTGGTGTAAAACTCTAGCTCATAAAGATCGTGGTGGTCTTGGTATTCATAGCTTGTATGCTCTCAACCATGCCTTACTTTTTAAGTGGATTTGGCGTTTCAAAGCGTCCCACTCTAGTCTTTGGGTTAACGTGATTAAAGCTATACATGGTAGTGACGGCTCTCTTAATTCCGCTTCTTCTAACCATGGCTTCTCGGTTTGGTCTGGTATCTCCCAAGCTTTTGTTAAACTCAATTCGAAGGGTATTGATCTTTTCAGCTTTTGTAAGTTGGTGTTGGGGAATGGCCATTACATAAAATTTTGGCATGATAAGTGGCATGGTGAGGTTCCTTTTAAGGACGCTTTCAAGCGATGCTACAACTTGGAACTCCAAAAGGATATCACTGTTGCAAACAAGTTTCAATCTGGTGATCTTGCTTTCACTTTCAGACGTCACCCTAGATCTGGTATTGAAGAATTTCAGCTTGGAGAGCTTAGTAGACTGACTAATTCGGTTATTCTTTCTAATAGCTTGGACAGATGGTCTTGGAGCCTTTGCGGTAGCGGTAACTTCTCGGTTAAGTCTGCTAGGGAGTACATTGATCAGCATTACCTTATCTCTTCTCCCTCGCCAACTATATGGTCTAAGGTTATTCCAATCAAGTTAAATGTTTTCAAGTGGCGTTTAGCGTTGGATAAACTCCCTACTAGGAACAATCTTGCTTCGAGAGGAATCATGGTTCCTTGCCACCTTTGTCCTATTTGTAATATGGAAACCGAATCCAGAGATCACCTTTTCTTCAGATGCTCTATAGCTCTTGACTTAACTCGTCTTTTGAGCCGTTGGTGGAATTTGCAAATCCCTCTCACGCTTGATTACATAGCTTGGGGGACTTGGATTGCAGGTCTTAGGCTAAAGAAGATGCAAAAGTTAGTGTTGGAGGCTTGTTTTACTTCCCTTTGGTGGCACATTTGGGTTTTCAAAAATGCCTTCGTGTTCTCTGACAAGAAGCCGCTCAAAGGATTGATTTTCGATAACTTTGTTTCTCAATCGTATGTTTGGGTAGTGAATAGGTGTAAGTCTATTAAGTGTACTTGGGTTGATTGGCTTAGAGACCCGTTAGACGCTTTTTCCATGTAATTGTTTTTGGCTCAGCTCCTTGCTAGCCCATTCTAATAAAATTCGCCGTTCTAAAAAAAATGACACTATAAGATATGGCAATTTTATCCTTTTAAAAGGTCCGCCATAGTGGATGCCCTTAGTTCAGTTTTAAATTACCATGAATACTCGTCTTATATTGATGACTCTAGCTTATTCTTTTGTGAAAAAAACTTCATTAAAATATGAGCTTCATTTGGATGACATAACTTCTCAAAGCTTACATAAAAATAAGCTCCTAAATCATTAATATACTTTAATAAAACCTAATATTTTTTAGACCAACGCCTTTTCCAAAGTGCATGCAACCCAATTTACTAAACACCCCCTCCCACTACCGTCCTCATTGATATCACTTCTTCCTCTCTTTCTTTTCCATTTCCGTTTCTCATTAATATACTTTACGAAAACGCATTTCTTTCTCTTTGACTTCTGGTCTATCCCTCTCCTATGTTTATCAAGCTTGCATAATTTGTGTTTTTCATTTTTGATTGGGGTATTGATGCTGTCAGTTTTATTATGGTTTGCGTGTTCGGTGTTTCGCTAGAATGAAACACGAAATTGTTTGTAAATCATTGGTAATTAAGCATGTCCATCTTGTCGCTTGATTTATGTTTTTATCTAAAAATAAGCATGCATGCATCTCTAATCGGGTTTGATTGACAACATGCAAATTTTTTTGTTGGAATTTGATCTCATATGGTTCGGGGTCTTTGATTATGATGGGTTTTTATGTGTTATTGTTCCTTATTAAGTTGTTTGAGTTTTATTGTAGGCTGATTGTGGGTGTTGTTTTATTTCATTTGTTGGTTGATGGATTTTGATTTATGTTGTTATTGTTGTTTGTGTTGCTTATTAGGTTGTTTGAACTTTATTATAGGCTGAATGTGATTGTTAAAGTTGATTCGTATCTTGGCGGGGCATCACGAAATGGTGTTTGCAGCCATGGCGGATTAATTGATCTTTGTTAAGGCTTTGCTTGCTTCTCTACATTTTTTAAGTTTTGTGTCGCATTTGAAAGGGACAACTGGCTTGGCAGGGCATAACGACATCATGTTTGCAGCCGCCATGTTTTGGATATCCTTTTTAATTCCAATGCGCGCCCTACCCCCCCCCACCCTACCCTCCCCTTCCCCTCCTCCCCCTCCCCCACCTACTCTTCCTACACTCCCCCCCTCCTCTACCCGCCTACTCCCTCCTCTACCTCTCACCCCTTCCTCCTAACCTCCCTCCTTCTACCCCTCCATACTTAAAGGTACTTTTGTTTTGGGGTGATTAACGTGAATATGTAACCTTTGCCCTTTTTGTGTTCTGAATATTTCATTAATAGTCCTTTGACTATTTGACTTTTGTTAATTTATTTTTCAAATTTTGGTACAGTGTGTGTTGTTGCGGTGGTGATTTTATGAGATATGTGATGATTTGATGTTTATTGTGATTAATAAATCCTTTTTGAAAGGTATTATGGGGTTATGTGTATTCCGGGCTAGTGGTTTGACCCGTGAATTTTGAGAAATGCCGAAAAACGAGTCCGACACGTCCGTTAATGTCCAAATTGAATTTTAAAGGTTTAAAGTGTAAATATGGCAAGTGAATACTCTAAGTTAATAGAAAAGTATTTTTAAGGTGAATAAAAATGCTTTTTAACTTTGGGGTAAATTTTACGGTTGAGTTTTAAGTTTTATGAGCTTTTTAAGTGGATTCGACGACGTGAAGATAAGGCTCGGGACTCCCTTGGATCCCATGGCCGGTTATGGTTAGAAAGGGAGACAAGGAGGCTAAATTTTAGCTCCTTTGTCTAAGAGATGTACACATATATGCTTCCACTAGAATTATTTTCATCATAATCCATTCCATTTACAAAAAATAAAAACACACACTTCTCTTGTGTGTGTATAGTTCGTCCGCCACCTACAACACACACACACTCATAATTTTTGAATTTTGATCAAGAAAACATGAAGACATAAATATTTGGGGTTGATTCTAGTGTTTGGTTATTCATTTAAACAACGTTTGGGTTGTCCGGTTCGTGTCGAAATCTACAAATTTGAAGATTTTCTTGTAAGTTTTCAAATTTAAATTTTGTTTGTCCTTTTGGGTTTATTTTGATGCATAGATGTTAGTTGTACAAGTTGATCGTTGTGAAAATTGATTTTTGGAAGCGAAACGAAAGAAAAGGGTGTGTTTGGTTCGTGTAATAAAAGAAAGAAAAAGAGGGTTTTTGTAGTTTTGATGTTGTGGTCGTGATGGTTGAATAATATATGTTGCTAGAATGCTTATTTTTGATAAGTTGCTTGTATAGCTTATTCGGGCTTATTTTTAAGCTATTTCTTGGCTTATATGGGCTTATATGCCACGTGTACTTTCTCAAAATCACTAGGAAAGTGATTTTGATTATTTTTGTGTTATGGCATATGTTGTGGACTATTTTTGAGGCTTATGGTAGTAACCAAAAGCGATACGTAGCTTATTAGCTTATTTTAAAGCTTAATATACGTATTTTGGAGTTTATGGACTCACGGCCCAATAAGTCTATTTGAGCCGCGGCTTAACGGGAGGGCTTATTGTGGTCCGGATTATTTCTACATATAAGTATATACTTATATATGTAAATGGACCTTGGTTTTGGACTTAAATAGTATTTTGGACTTATAAATGTCCTAATGGACCCTTGTTGGGCCTTGAGGCCCAATAAGCGATATTTGGTCATTTTGAGAGTTTTGGTGGACTTTTTGAAAGCGAAATGTATTTACGAAGTGATATTGATCGTTATTTTGGGGAAAACGTTTTGGTGAACGTTAAAGTTTGAGATTTTGGAATTTTGTCGAAAAGTGTCGAATTGTGAAAAGTGTTTGGAAATTAAGGTTTGAAACCTTGGAAAAACGTTGTAAACACGTACGGGTCATGTCGAAATTTCGTAAAAAGTTTATACTTAGAAATTTTACTTAAAACATGATTTTTGATTTTTAATAATAAAATATTATTTTATTATTTTATTTAATTAATAAATTCACTAAAAGACGAAAAAATATAATTTTTCTCGAAACTTTCCTAAGGTGTTTGTTGTGATTAAACGTGTCGTTTTCAATCAAGGAATGATTATTTTGAAGTGATTAAGGTGTACCGAATGGACTTGTCGAGATATATTTATAATTAATAATTATAAATATTTATTATATTACTTATCTATTTACGCTAAATAGTATAAGTATGTATTATCGGAGAATGAGATTGATATGATTGTGGAGATAAGTCGTCAACCATCACACCACTAAAACTGTTTTGGGTAATTGTACAACGCGTCTAAACTCTATGCATCAAACGTGAAGATTGTTTTGGAAGTGATTGATTAAAATGAGACATTAACTGGACTAGGTCGTGTGCGGGCGTCGTTGCATTTGCTTGTGTAGTAGAAGTTGGTTGCTAAAGGCTTGCTTAAGGTGAGTTCTCGTAGCCCCACTTTTTACTGTTTTTCCGTTGGGGGAAAATGATACTCAAATGTGTTTTGAAATGTTTTGAATTGATCTGTGCGAAATGTGGTTTTGTTTTTGGGACAAGATATGTGCTTATGACTGTTATGTGAATATTATGTGTTGATTTACTTGCATGTACTGTGTTTGGCATGGCAAGGTTCTGTGTGGTACTTGTATGTACTGTGTTTGGCATACAAGGTTCTGTGTGGTACTTGCATGTACTGTGTTTGGCATGCAAGGTTCTGTGTGGTACGCCCTAATATAGTGCTCCAGCTGGTAGGCCCTTTAGGTGCGTTAGTGATTTGGGAGTTGCGACTCCGGATTTATTATTGGATGTTGAGATTTGACTAGCGGGGATGCTATGTCTTGGATTGTTAGCATATATTCACTGTCATATAGCACTATTGTCCACTGTTGAAATATTGGCACAGCTTTTGGGTTTAAGGTCAAACCTACGAGCTCACCAACATTATTGTTGACGTTTTCGAGTATCATTTTCAGGTGAAGTGAAAGAGGAATAGTTTGGTGATTAATAGCAGACTTAGAAGTATCCCGTGTGGAATTTCGTTTGAAGTCTTGCTTGCTTGTTGTTTGATTTTAGTATTTGGAGATTTTGGATTAAGTTTAGTTATGGTCCCCTGCGAGGGCATATGAATAAATGTAAGAGATTTGTGGATTTTAGTTGCGATTTGGGACATCACTTGAGTTTGTTCAAGGTTGATGGTCTTCATAGCACTTGGAGTTTATGCAATGTGGTTTTCTCTATTTTTGTACCTTGTGTTATGATTGATCATTATGTTGCATTTTTGAGTTTTCGCCATTGTCGAGGTGTGACAGATTGGTAATCAGAGCCAAGGTTATAGAGAACTAGGTGGATTGGCCTAGACTATAACCTAAGATCCGTCGTTTAGTTGCGTATAAGATCTATGTGTGTGGTGTTCCGCTTTTGGTGTGCCTTTGTGTGTTCTTGGTTTGGTGCCTTAGTCATGTCAGTCATTGAAATGAGTGGTCGATATTGAATATGAATGGGAAATGGTGCGAATATAAGTACGGTGGCCAACGTAATTATAAGCATGTCACAACTCACTCATACTTGGTATTGTTGTTCACACAAATCGATGTTGACACCGTAGGGTGGTGTTGCGCGTATATTTAGTTTCGCATAGTAAGATATTCGATGAATGTGTGCGAGTCTTCCCACTTATCTAACGATGCCCATGTTCTCCCTCGTATAGATAATGCCGCCAAAGATGAGAACCTGAAGTGCTGGCCGGCCAGCTGCCGAATCACTAGGAGGGGGAACGGGTGAACTGGTTAGTAGAGGTGGAAGGGGTAGAAGATCTAGGGAAGGTAATGATGAGCGTGTTGATGAATTAAATGGTCAAGGAAATAGCCTAGGTAGGGGAGCTAATGGGGGTGTAGAGGGAGCTAATGGGAATGTAGGGGGAGCCAATAGGGGTGCACCCGACTTCCCAACGATCATTGCCCAACAATTGCGAAACCTCTTACCCGCCATGTTGGCCCAGGTTAGTAACCAGGGGAATGTTGGAAATCAGAATGGTAATATGGTTAATGAGAACGTTCAGGGGAACGTTAGGAATGTGATAGTGAATGGCAACCGGGTAGGTTGTTCATATAAGGAATTTTTAGCGTGTAACCCTAAGGAATATGATGGTAAGGGAGGTGTTGTAGCCCTCACTCGTTGGATTGAGAAAATGGAATCTGTGCATGATATGAGTGGTTGTAGTATTGACCAAAAGGTGAAATACACTGCTGGTTCATTTGTGAGTAAGGCTTTAACGTGGTGGAACTCGCAATCCGCACGCTAAGTCGGGAAGTGTTCTGTTAGTATGTCCTGGAATAACTTTAAGTTATGATTATACAATATTTTTTTGTCTATTCAAGAGATGCAAAAGTTAGAATCTAGTTGTGGAATCACGCCATGGTCGGGGCTGGCCATGCTGCGTATACTGATAGGTTTCATGAGTTGGCTAGGTTAGTTCCACATTTGGTAACTCCTGAGAGTAGGATGATTGAGAGGTATGTGTATGGCCTTGCTCCACAAATCCGTGGGATGGTGGCAGCAACGGAGCCAAAGTCTATGCAAAAGGCTATGCAGATTTCTGGTGCACTAACTGACGAGGCTGTTAGGAATGGAACAATTAAGAAGGTTGAGAAGAGAGGAAATGTGGGGGAACCTAGCAATGATAGGAATGGAAGGGATGATAATAAGAGGACCAGGACTGTGAATGCTTTTGCTACTACTATGAACCCTGTAGGAAGAGAGAATACGGGTACTTGGCCCAAGTGTACCACCTGCAACTCCTACCATGCACCCAGTGGACCTTGTCGCACATGCTACAACTATAACTGCCCAGGTTATTTGGCAAAGGATTGTAGAAGTGTGCCAAGGAATGTGAATCCTGTCAATGCTAGAAACACACCTGTTAGGGCATGTTATGAGTGTGGTAGTACCGACCTTGTTAGACTAGCTTGTCCTAGATGGAATAGGGTACAAGGACCGAGAGGAAACCGTCCAAACCAAGTTGTTTCTAATAACGAGGGTTAGGGTCATGGAAACCAAGGGAACCAGGCTAGGGTAGGGCATTCATGTTGGGAGCAGAGGAAGCTCGCCAGGATCAGAACATTATGACGGGTACGTTTACTTTGAACAAGCACTTTGCCACTACCTTATTTGACTCTGGTGCTGACTATAGTTTTGTTTCCACTACCTTTATACCTCTGTTAGGCTTAGAGCCCAACGACTTAGGTTTCAAATATGAGATTGAAATAGCTAGCGGGCAGCTAGTAGAGATTGATAAGGTTATTAAGGGTTGCAAACTAGAAATCGAGGGTCATATCTTTGACATCGACTTAATACCTTTTGGACATGGGAGTTTTGATGTGATTATAGGTATGGACTGGTTGTCTAATTTTAAAGCTAAAATAATTTGCCATGAGAAGGTAGTGAGGATACCACTACCGGATGGCAAGGTGCTTAGAGTAGTAGGAGAGAGACCGAATGAGAAAGCAAGATTGTTGATGAGCGCTAAGGCTAGTGATAAGAAATAAGAAGAGATTGTTGTGGTTAGAGATTTTCCTAAGGTATTTCCGGATGATCTATCTGGATTACCGCCTATTCGGGAAATTGAGTTTCGGATTGAGTTAACCCCTGGAGCAACGCCGGTAGCAAAGTCTCCTTATCGTTTGGCACCTTCTGAATTGGAGGAGTTGTCGGGACAACTCAAGGAACTCCAAGACAAAGGTTTCATTCGACCAAGTTCATCACCTTGGGGAGCGCCGATATTGTTCGTTAAAAAGAAGGATGGTTCCTTTAGGATGTGTATTGACTATAGAGAATTAAATAAGTTGATTGTTAAGAATTGTTATCCGCTACCTAAGATTGATGATCTATTTGACCAACTATAAGGTTCGCAGTTTTTCTCTAAGATATATCTTAGGTCTGGATACCATCAGCTGAGAGTACATGAGGATGACATTCTAAAGACTGTGTTTAGAACTCGTTATGGACATTTTGAGTTCACTGTAATGCCCTTTGGTCTGACTAATGCACCAGCAATATTTATGGACTTGATGAATAGAGTTTGTAGGTTGTATATTGATTAGTTTGCCATAGTGTTTGTTATGTGCTTAATTACACATGCCTTTTGCCTATAAAAACGTGCCTAAAATGACAAAAATATACCCAAAATATATTGTATTTGTGTGTTTTGTGATTTATATTATGCAGGTAATGGATATCTAAGAAAATGACAAAAACTAAGCCAACACGACAAAACCGAGCACGGGAATGGAAAAGCGTAAAAAAGTCAAAGTCAAAGTCAAAGTCAACCCAAAAAGTCAACAAGTCAAAGCCGAAGCCGAAACCGAAGAAATACTTAATGGGCCAACCCGCACCCATCTAATGGGCCGAGGCAACCCATTAAGCACTTATATAAAGACTTTCATAAACTTACAAGACTTTTAAGCCTTAAGTCCATTAAATCATAAACCGGCCCAACATTAACCCCAAAACACTTAACCATTAAACCCTTAACCCATTTACACCAAAGGTCCTTATCCCTTTACATCGTTAGTCCTCAAGGACTAACATTGTTAGTCCAAAAGGACTAACGGTGTAAATGTTTAACAAAAACAGGGCAAACGCTCTTTAAACCAAAACAAACACACCTATTTTCCCACCATCACTGTTTATCTTCCCCAAAATGTGTCACCCTGTAACCTCAGACAAAAACATCCCTCTCCCACCTCAACCCTACTTCATAAAACAACAAACGCCACCTTGGCAATCCCATGAATCCTCATTCGTTGATGGGACAAAGATAAAAATCAATGGCTATGATCATTCTACTTGGTGGCCAAGAAATTTGGATGACTTGGATTGATTTTTAACTCCTCTCACATAATAAACACATCAGCAAACCCTCTCACTAAAGAAGCATAC
>BQNB010046385.1:7323-43723 GCA_026074375.1 Tanacetum coccineum
ATTTGCAGGTTATAGCTTATTAATATAAGCTAAATCATGATGGTTTAACTTAATGAAAGTTCAGATTAACGATTCGTTAAGCTAGAAATCAAAACGGGTCATTTAGGGTTTTAAAATGAAAACGTATAGGTTTTTAATTCAAATTCATTCAAGACTTGAAAAAGTGGTTATAATAACATTAGTTAAGCATGTTAGGATATATTATAACAACATTTTATCATATTAGCTCATAGATTCAAGAAAAAACATGAAATTAGGGTTTCGGGTGTACGATTTTGGATCAAAATAGAAAATGAGCATGAATTGATTTATAAAACTTTAACAAGAGTTTATTTTGGATCATATGAACATTATAAGAGTGTAGGAGCAGGTATGAAGATCATAGAACCTGGGTTTGCGCTTCAATAATTGAAAATGGAGGAAATGGGTCACTTCGGGTGGAAATGAGCTCGTACGCCTATTTTTCTTATTTCGGGGCTTCAAATCTTCAAAGCTTTTCTTGATTACTCTTCTTGGATCCTCTTAAGAACTTATGGAGCAGAGAGTTGCTGCCATTGATGGGTTATAGAGGAGGAAGTGGGGGATGAGTTGAAATGGAGGGTGCGAGTGGGTTTTTATAGCCCAATGGAGTCTTAGAGGACAAGAAGAGGGGATGAGGTGGCATGGTCTGGTCCTAGCTGTGTTGGAGGGTCTAGTAAGGTGAGATGGTGGTCTATGGTGGTAGAGTAGCTCATGTGGAGGTGCTTTTGGGTGGTGATTTGCCGCGGCTGACATAGGGGCCAAGGGTGGTCATGTGGATTCAAATTTAACCAAGGAATGGTGATAGCAGCTGGGTAAGGTGATTAGGAGCATAGAGGTACTTTTCATTGAGGAGCTTGTGTGCAAATGAGAGTTTAAAATAGGTCATTTTGCAAAGATTGTGGCCGCGGGTTCGTTTAAGCTTATTAGGGCTCGAATTGAATTTCTAACCTTGGTTTTCGAGTATATTGACAATGTAATGATAGATATATGTTCTTAAGGCTTGTATTAAAGATTAATAATGAGTATTCATAGGTGGTTTGGGTTAAAAATGGGCAAAAACGAGTAAACAGGTTGATAGTTCTCATTAGGGCACGTTAGGATTTCTTGGATTTAAATTCATGTATACTTGCAATGAAATGATGAAATAATGATTTAATATGATTGGTAATGTTGTAAAATAAGTTATTACAACTTATTTGAGTGTTGGTTAAGGTTTAAAACGGATAAAAATCAATAAACGGGTCACGGTTTACTATTTAGCTCGGGTTAGGGTTTTTAACTTGGATTTCTTGTAATTTTATGAAATGAAAATGAATATAGATTGTAAATGAAGTGCATGACTTGCTTGTAACTTGTACTTGATGGATTGTACAAGATTCTTAGGAAAACGGAGGTAAAACGACGGCTATTTAGGATGTCGTGTCAATAATGACTATGTACAATAAGCTTTAAAGGATTTGTACCTAATTTTGGGAGGGAAAGTAATATTCAAAAGAGATGTTAAAAAATATATACTTGTAATCTGCTTTATGTAGCTTGTACATTCGCTTTAGAAAATTAATCTTCATATAATTAATGGTTAGAGGTTAAGATGAAAACATTTTATAACGATCGTTTATGAATATAACGTTTGCGAATTGTCATTATAAGAGTAATGTTACTTTGTAATAATTATATTAGGATATAAACTTGACATTATATGATGTTTTGCTTGACATATGACGAATGAAAGTATTGATATAGTTAGGTTTGCGTGATCTGTTAACTTTATATAATCAAGGTACGTTTGCATATTCAGATATTGGTAATGCATGTAATTAATAAATCGAAAATTTCCCCCTACAAATTGTGTATTATTAATAAAATAGGTTGATTTTGCATTTGATTAACTTATGGGTTGTTATAGTCTCCACCCCTTAAAGAAATCTCGTCCTAGATTTATTACAAAATCCGTGAGAGTATGTCAAGGAAAGATTGTGAAATTTGTAAAAGAAGTTGCTAATCATGTTGGACCACATAATTAGAAATGAAACAGATGATAAAGGTAAAAATGATAAATGAAAAAAGTGAAGAAAAGGAATTATTTTGTACACACGGATTAAAAGACAACTTCTTTGTACGAGTATGCTATATACTTAAGCCCTACTTTATTTAGAATTTGTCATCTTACCAAAGAGAACGTCCAAATCCTTGAAACTGAGAAATATAAATTCATAGTTCGAAGATTTATAATTTCCTTATTCAAATGAAAAAGCGTCCTAATTCATTTCAATAAGATGATCATAAATCGTCTTACCTAAGCATAAAACATGATATCAAAACAGTAATGTACAAAAATGATATGATCATGAAAGGTAAGAAAAATATGGAGATATTAATTGTACTGACGCCCATATAGTCGAGGATGATAATTTATGTGTTCAAAGTTATGATGATAGTATTCAAGAGTTGAACATATGGAAATTTAAAGGAATATGACAAATGATTGACGAGTTTTGAATAACCAGATACCAAGATGTAACGGAATCATCACTTTATTTATTTCATGGATAACTTTACATATGAAACTTAAAAAAAGTCTATACTTATGCTACGTGTCTGTGTGTAGGATTCTAGATAAAAGCAACAAATGACAGGATGTAGTTGATGTTTTGGGTTTTCAAACTTAGAATGTGTTTCAGAAGATTTTGGTGATGAACTTGAATATCTTCGAGAGTTGTTTCTAGAGTAAAATCCTAGAGTGAACAAAAGCAAACTTGTCTCTAAGTACGCCCTCCTGTAGCCCTATTGTTTGCTTTTGAGCACCAATTTGCATAATGTCCTTTCTCTCCACGGACATTACAAGTTATGGATACTTATTGTAGGTTGTTTCTAGTGGTTGGTCTTTTGTTTTTGCAATTCTTGGTCAGATGACCTACCCTGTTGCAAGTCCGACACTTGACAGTGCAGGGTCCTATGTGATGCAGGGTGCACCTTTCACACAAGGGACGATTCCCAGTATACCCATTGGTGGGGGCCAAAAAAAAAGCATAAGTCCTAAAGGTTTCTTGCCTTCTATTCTGCTGTTGGTTGTAATCATTGTTACGGTTGTTGTTGTTATAGTTATTCTGATAGTTGTTGTTGTTGATGATGTTTCTCTTATCCTCAAGCTTTCGTTTGTGATTATTGGTTTCTTGAACAGAATCATGCTTGATTATCTGATCCATTAACCTCTGGCTATGTTGATGGCTTCCTCCAAAGTTTGAGGCTTCGAGGCAGTAACATTTCCTTCAATACTTCTGGGTAATCCACTAATGAAGACTTCCATAAGTTTCTCAGTGTTTGGTACCATGTTTGGGCATAAGACAGCTAATTCCTGGAATATCCTAATGTAAGTATTAAGATCATTTCCTTTTACAACCAAGTTGTAAAATTCGTGTTCCATCTTCTTGACTTCAGTTCGAGGGCAATACTTATTGGTTAAGAGCCTTTTCAATTCGGTCCAAGTGATTTGATTGGCTTGATTTATTCCAATAGGTTGAGCGTATGTATTCCACCAGGACAAGGCATCATTGGTTAAAGTACCGGTAGCAAATGTCACTTTGTTTTCCTCGGCACCGTTGCTACGAGAAAATACCGATTCAGTCCGCTCAAACCAGCGAATAAGGCCAGCTGCTCCTTCCGTACCATTGAAGTAGAAAGGTTGACAGCTAACGAACTCTTTATAGTTTCCCATTTTTGTACAAAGTTTCCAGTAGTGTCCGTGTTCTTTTTGGGAATAACTAGCACTTGCCATTGTTGTAGCTTGTGCTTTCAGAGCTGAGGAAATGCCATTAGTAATCAGTTGCTGGATGGCAGCTAAAGTTATGACTGGTGTTTCGGATGTTGACGTCCTTTTGGGAGGCATTCTATCAATATAAGACAACACGTAGTAAGAATGATATCACAAGTTTTGAAAGGTAATACTTAAAAGAAAATGTAATGCTTAAAATTGCTAAAATAAATGGCTTATTTTTTGAATCTTAAGACTTTAAGCATCTATAGGTTAATGGTATGATTCAAATGGATGGAGACGGAGAAAAATGATGCATAATATGGATACAGGGATGATGAGTGAAATAGATAAAAGATTGGTATTTATGAAACAACAAGGTAACAGGATTTTCCTTTGTATTAAGAACAACTTGTCTTAGTACTGTACATAGTCAAGATTTGACAAGTGTTTTTATTTATACCACACATCCCGTGGCTAGGATGAAGCTATAACTAGTCTGATAGTTTGCTGATTTTGAGCTTGTAGATTGCATAAAAAACTTCCTAAATTTGTTTTTTGGTGACGAGCTTGGATCTCCTCAATGATTTGTTCAAGATTGGAAATTCTGTAGTGAGCAAAGGAAATCTTATCCTTTTGCCCTAATTGCTTCTTGTGAAGTTTGATAATCTGAGTACGGATTCTCTTAAGTTCTCTTTAGTTCGTTACCATTTCTTCGTATGATCATTCTATTAATACGTCCTTCTTCCATTTTCTCAATGTGGTGAAAAGAGAGTTCATCTAAGTAATTCAAAATATCTTTGATTTGTTCCTCAAGATGTTTCATATGCATCTTAATCAAACTTTTTCCTATTTCAAATATTTGAGGTGGGGTAGGAGTATAAACTGAGAAAGATGGTGATACCAAATCACAGGTTTGATTCCAAGATGAATTAGATAACGTAGTTAAGGAAGAAGATGGGGGGTGGATTTGCTTCTTAGGTGATAATAGTTCTTCAGGAACAAAGAAATATCAGAGATCAAATAGTAGTGATGGTGGTAATACAGGAGATGGAGTTAAAAAACAGCGTGTGGAGTAATAATTATCAGGTGAGGAAAAGGTAGATTCCTTAGTATAAAATGCTTGTACGTCCTTTAAACAAGGATTATTGTAGAAAGGCGAGAATACTGGTGGGATCATATTATCTTTAGTGTTTTTCGAAGAGTTAAAAGAACTGCTTTCTGATGAAATTGGAAAATAATCCGATGAGACCGAAGTATAGTTAAGAATATTCATAGAGGAAAAAGCATCCTCAATATCGGAAGTAGAGTGGTTGGGAGAAGACATCATTCTGATAACAACCTAGTTGTAAATAACATAAGTTATTTATAAGTATAGAATATATATATATGTATCTTTACATACTGTTCTGTGAATTCAGTGGCACGTGAGACTTTGATGCTAGAAAACAAGAATGTGTTATAGTTAAGGTATGACCTTGATCTCTATAACCATTGCGCAGATACATTCTGTATCCCCCCCATTTTTACAAATAGCATCGAAACTAAAACTGGGGTATTACTATGGATACTAAATCAATAATCATAGAAAACGACTCAAAAGAGACGTTTGTTCAAAAGATATGTTATCATTCATTTAAAATTAGAGTTTTACAAAGGTAGATCATAAAATCTAGTTACATACAATGTGAATGATAACAAGTTTTAGCCATCTTTAAGTCCATGCCACTCCGTGCCATAAGTTGCTCAATTACCTGAGATAAACATGCTAAAAAATGTCAACATAATGGTTGAAGTGAAATTCATAGGTTTTAAATGTAATATTTGAATACAAGATCATCATAAGTAATTGTAATAAAATCCGTTTCAAAGTAATGGGCTATTATAAGTGTCGTATTGGGTTACGTTGTTATACACATGTTATTTGTAATAGTTATAACGAATACAATTATCATGGGAAAATGGTATTGCATGTATAATGTTATGGTATAATTGCGTTATTGCCTCGTCTAAGCTCATGGCACACAAACTGACTAGTGTATATATATACCCAAATTAATATGATATATATAGAGAGATAATTGGCCCTCGTTGTAGGTAATTGCCATATACCTATGAAATTTAAATATAGTGTGTTTGGTTACCTATCCGGCTAACACAAATAGGATTCGTCAATCCCGATAGATCTATCCACAATATTCGCGTTCACTTGTAAATGATTATTGGTCCATGATAATGAGGGACTTTTGGCATAAGTAACTTAGACATTAATTGTAATGGTATATCAGGTTTGCATATAGTCTGAAAAAACACTTGTATTTGTAATTTATAGCATGTATCCCCCTCACTGGTTTATGAAAACATTAAAGAGATTAAAAAGTGAGGCTAGGAACTCACTAAGTCTTTGAAAAGCAATAACATTGTTATAAGATAAATAAGTATGTAAAAGAGTTTGTAAACAAGCATGTATCCCCCCTCGCGGGTATTAAAAAACAAGTAAATAAGTAAAGCGAGGTTATTGACTTCACCTGAATAGGTAGTTAGTAATAATTTATTCCAATATTTAAAGCAGACACCTATCACAATCCTTAACATGGAAGGTTAAAAATAACAAAAAGATAGTAAAACAACCACGTCCACGCAACCTGAGTATTGATTCAGTCTAAGGTAGATTTATACTCTTAATGGGATGTAGGTATAAGTATGAAGATCATAGAACCTGGTTTGAGCTTATAGCTTTTGGAAAGGGTCAAAATTGGGGACATATTGTACTCGTACGCCTAAAAAACGACTCCAGGGGTTCTTTTCTTGGTTTCTTTTGCTTCACTTCTGATCTTGAGACTTCTTAGGACTTCTTAGGACCTCTTAGGAACTTCTTTGAGCAAAGGATTGCTGCTATAATGGGTTATAGAGGAGGAAGTGGAGGATGAGTTGAAATGAATGGTATGCGAGTCTATTTATAGTGTTCAAAATGAACTTGGTGACCAAAACACCTTGGTGCCCAAGTTTGGGGTGATGAGGTGTCAAGAGAAGGTGCAAGGCTTGGAGAACAAGGTGTAGTGATGAGGATAGGTACTTGGTGAGTCATAGAAGCAAGGTGGAGGGTTTGTGTGGTGTATTTTGTTGCCGCGGCTGAAGTAGGACACAAAGAGGAGATGTGGCTTGTTTTGTGGCCAAGGAATGGACTTGAGATGCTTGTAAGCTGCTTAGGCATGAAGGAGGTGCATCATCAAGGTGCTTGATCACATGGTTGGTTTTAAAAATGGGTTAAAATAAGCTAAATGAGGTTGCGGGTTCATTAGGGCACGATTAGGGTTTTCATGTTTATTTTTCGTGTGCATTTGATTATTAATGATAGATTATGGATTATAAGGTTTGTATTAAGAGTTTACCACAAGGTTTGATTAGTGGTTCGAGTTCAAAATGGGTGAAAATAGGTAAACGGGTCATGGTTTGAAATTAGGGTTCGTTTAGGGTTTTCTAGGTTTAATTCTTGTACATTGTTGTTAAAAATGGTGAAATGATGATGGAATGTGATTTGTAAAGTTGTAAATTATGTATTTACAACTTATTTGAGTAATGGTTTGGGTTTACAATGGATAAAAACCAAGAAACGGGTCATGGTGTAGTATTTTGCTCGGGTTAGGGTTTCTAGGTTTCATTTCATGAAATCTTATGAAATGAGGATGATTATAGAATGTAAATGAAGTGCATGACTTGCTTGTAACTTGTACTTGATGGATTGTACAAGATTCTTAGGAAAACGGAGGTAAAACGGCTATTTTGGATATCATGCATTAATGACTTATACATTATGCTTTAAAGGACTTGTACCTTATTTTAGAGGGAAAGTATATTCAAATGAGATGTTATGATACTTGTTCATGTGCTTTGATTGATTGTACATTCATTTTGAATGTGTACTTTACATGAAATTAGGGTTTAAACGTAAACGTTAATGGTTTAAGCTTATTTAGTATTATCGTTGTGAAAACTTTGTTAAATGAATAACGTATATAATAAAATAGATAATAGGTCATTGACTTGACATGTTATGATGTTTGCTTGATATATATGATTGTCATAGGTAGGTTGCGTGAGCTTGTTAATTTTAGTTATGCAAGTTACGTTGCATAATAAGAGATTAAAGCAAAAATTTCCTCGTGAAAAAATGATATATTATATAACATAGCGATATTACGTTGGTGAAAATTTTGGGTTGTTATACAGTCTCTCAGGCTGAAATCCCCCTTTTACATTAGTTTTAGGTTTAACTTAGATAACTAAAATACTAATAGAATTAGGAATTAACGCTCTCGCTCTTAGTGATTGACACCCTACTTACCAACGAAGCTATATCTTGACCGGGTACACTGCCCATTAAAGTGTTGTTTTTAGGTATAGTCGGGATAAAATAAATAGTAAAACTTGATAACAAATCATACCTACGCACAACGACACATCACCAGTCGTCCTTGAGGTCCTCATAAGTCTTAAATCCTTCAATGTCTTTAGTAAGGAGATCAAGATCTATCTTGAGTAGGTAATTGAACTCTTTGAATTTTTCGCACAGTGGTGTTTCATAATCAAATAGTTTGTTTCAATCCTAAAAATTTTACTGATTTCTTGTTCATCATCGTGATCAGTTTCCTCAAGATCAAAAAGTTCTTCATTTGTTGGCTCAATTTCTTCACTTCCCAATTTCCAATAATCCCACAAAGCTCCTTTAGTAAATATATCCATCATCTTGTAGTTTACAAACTTTGAGGCCAACCATTTTTAGAACTTGGGATTAGTAGGGTCCCATCTAATCATCTGGGTGTTAATTTTGCCGGTGCGAGAAGGCGGGTAGTATTTTCTAAAGAATTTGGCAGTTAAATCAACCCAACTATCAATCGATCCTTTAATCTCATCAAACGGTCTCCTTGCACCTCCAACTAATGAGATTGAGAAAACAACAACTCTAAGTTTATCATGATTTTCATTAGGTAAATCAATTGGGTAAACAATTCTAAGGAAGTATTCAATATGCTCGACCACGTCTTCTCCATTAGTTCCACCAAAGGCATTATTGTGTAAATCGTCAAGGAATTTTCCTTTCAGCTCATAGGCGTTCTTTCCATTAACCATAATGCTTGTAATCCCTGAATAGTAATTTGCTTGGTCATTAGTCATGAATTCTCTCATAGTTGATTTCACTTCCTTGTTTGCCATATCTTTTTCAATCAACTAGCTCTGATAAGTATGATATGTAACAATGGTAAAAATATTAGCAGGATTTGCTCTGAAGAAAGATAGAAAAAAAATTTAGCACGAAAATCAAATATGAAAATTTAGTTTCTGATTCTGTATCAGATGATCGATACAGCGTATTCAATAGAACTGAATACGCTGTATTAATATTTTGAATGAATACGATGTATTAGACAGAAAGTTGGATACGCCGTATACAATGGAAGTGGATACACCGTATCGAGTTATCGACCAGAACAGTGTATTAGAAAAACAATTAAATAAACACACAATTAAACTAAACAAATATACAAGCAAACAATACACAAATATATAAAATATACAAAAAATATACACTAATCAAAATTACACTAATTCTAAGGGTTAGATCTAATCTAAAAAACCAAAATATCAAATAAAAATCTAGAAATTTTCACTCCTCGGCAGCGGCACCAAAAACTTGATGTGTTGTAGTTAGGGGTGTGATTTGTAATTCAAGTTTCTAAATTTATATTTTGCCGACTTTACCAAAAACAACACTTTAATAGGGTGTCGATCACTAAGAGCAAGAAACTTTTTCAATTTACCGACACTTTGGTTTTTCTAATCTAAGTTAGTCTAATCTATGCTAAACCTATGTTAATCCTAAATCTAATGGATAAGGGGGGTTTTCAGCCTGAGAGACTGGCACAGTTTTGGGTATCTATACTAAGGTTTTGTTGACAATTAACACACATAAGGCGATAGATAGAAGGTAAAGATGCGGTGAAGCCTAATGTAAGGGAAACGTATTAACAATATTTATTCCGATTAAAATGCAAGTTTGCTTATTAGTACAATGATTACTTATCTCGAGGCGGCATATCATTCTTAAGACTTTGGAGTTACTTCTTCCTAAGACCTAGATACGAAGACATCTATTACAATTAGACGCATCCGCATAAAGCATCATTTTATTGATTATAATCTATCTTAGGGATTAAAGCAATGGTGATCTTGTTAAACCCTCATAGAGACTTTACTAACTTACTGCTTACGGTAATTTATTTAAGTAGTAGTTCATTGTCCAAACTAAGCCGAGGGAATTGGAACATCATTTGTTAGAATCATTCTAGGTCACCTGCTAGTCTAACTTGTTCACTAAACTAAAGGCACTATCCGATATCTAGTTAAGCTACAAGCGATATCCTTAGACATGGATTTAGCAAGACTTTATTTGTGATCTTAATTCCACCTCTATAAATTACTATGCGAGAACTATCTGATATCTAGTTAAGCTATAAGTGATATCCTTATATACGGATTGAACGCATATTAAAGCACATAAACGAGTATCATGTGATAAACATAATCAATAACCAACAATAAATTAATCAATCGAGATAAACAAACCAAACATTAAAATCTTCATAAATATGGCTAATACCTAAAGGTATTAGCCAATAACCATTGTGATGAATACAAACATAATAATCGAATCAAACAAGGTAAACTAACCGAATGATACCAAAGATCAAATGATTATCAAGAGTATATGGATTACAAGGGTTTCCCTATGGATTGAAGCACGTTGTTCCACCTTCTTGGCTTCTTTTGTCTTCTGAAAATCGACCTTGATGGTTAAAAGCACACTTCCATGCCTAAAACTGAGTTTAGGGTCTTCTATTTATAGCTTCTGGAAACAGGTCGATACGGTGTATCGAATGACTTCGATACGGCCTATGGGTTTCTTGGAGTAGGGACCACGTTTGATATCTTCCAGAATCTTCACATTCTATATCTTGAATACGGCGTATTGCCTTCTTATGGATACGGCGTATTGATTTTGTTTCCTTCGTGGTCGTTGGTGAGGTTCAGGCATGGATACGCCGTATCTTCTTTGATGAATACGACGTATTGGGATGTCAGAATCAGTAATCTTCATATTTCTTCGTTTTAAGCTCCTGAATGCGCGCCTTTTAGTCAACTTTCACCAAGTACTCCATAATTACTACAATTCTTTAAAACTATTAATCTACGGGAAACAGATATAGGAAATGGGGATCTTAAAAACTACGGGAAACAAAATTAGTTATAGGGAAATCCTAAAATTAAATCTATACTAAAATACGGGGAACAGAATCAGGTATCGGGAAACTTAAATACTAAAAATTAAGAAAATAAATGCTAAATTAAATTAAAAATTAAAATTAAATTCTAATTAAGTTAATTTGAAAAATAAAAAAAACTAGAACTAAAACGGAGGTCGTTTGAATGCTAAACGAAAAGAAACGGTAAAACGCACCCGGTAAAACGGGTCTAAGACTGAAATTTAAGAAAAATTAAGCCTACACTAAATTTTATATTTTTCCTAGACACTAAATGACAAAAGAAAATTTTATAAAAAAGAAAAATATTTTTTATTAATTTTTGGATTTTTTATGAATTTTTAAAGATTAATAACTAATTAAAACTAAGAAAATAGAAAAAGACAAAAAATAAAAGTTATAAAAATTCTGAAAAAATAAAATTAAATAAAGAAAAAGTTAACAATTCTAAAAATATAAAAATGCCCAAATTTTACTGTTTATATAAAAAGTAATTAAACTAATTAAATCTAAACCTAATTTAATTAATTAAATTAAATAAAACTAACTAAAGTTAACTATAGGGACTAACAGTGAAAGGACAAGGACTAACGGGGCAATAGGGTAGCTAACCACAGGGACTAACAATTATAACTATAAAAGAAGAAATTACACAAACAGTCCCTGAAGTGGACCCCGATATGCAAGGTGGGTCCAAAGTGCTTATTAGCTAAAAGTCAAAACAGGAAAGTTGTAAAGGGGCTTGAGCTTATCATTTTTTATAAAAGGACTAGTGGCTGAAAGGGTCTAAATAAGCCAGAAACATGAGCTTTTTGGGCTGACAGAATGTTAATAAGCTTAAAAGCTTATTGGCTTTTTCTTTGAGGTTTAAGCTAACAAAATAAGCTAAAATCTATGGGGGGCAGTTAATAAGGAGAGGGGAGTCCTAAATAAGCTAAGGTATCTAGAATAAGCCCTAAAATAAGCTGGAAATGACTTATGGCTATAGTGACAGTTTTAAAAGAAAACAGAAAAAAGGGAACTTTAAGGCCTAAATAAGCTAAGCTAATAGGCTGTCTAAGGGAATTAAGCTGCTAAACCTAAGAAATAAACCTATAAGCTATAATAATAAGCAATAAAAACCTAGAGCTTAATTGCAAGTAAGCTAGAAAAAGGGGGCTGAAAATGGTGCTCAGCACCAGGGGAGGGCAATGCAGTGGCCTATGGGGCTTTTTGGGCTTATGAAAATAAGCTTATAAAAGCTTTTTAGTCAAAACCAAACACAAACAGATTAAAAGGGCATGTAATTAAGCTTATATTCAAAATATTAGCTATTAAGGTGAGCTTACACATGCTGATATTAGGGCTTAAGAATGAGGGTTCTTAAAAAAAAAGCAAAGCCAAATTTTTGACTTATGTTGTCAAAGTAAAAGGGACAGAACAAGTGGTTGGCAAATTGGCTAGAAACAACAATAATAAGCACAACAATAGTGTGCTTAAGCTGCATAAGCAGCTTGAGCCCTTGAGCTTAAATTGGCTTATTGAAAATTTGACAGAATACAAAAGGCATTTAAAAACTTATTTTAAAACTAAAAATGGTGATTAAAGTGACTTAATTAACCCCACACACTCAGCCAAAGTTGGCTGAGTGCACTTGACCCATGATAAACCCATTATGACCCATTTTAACACTAAACCAAACACCCCCTTATTTTATAAAAAAGGCTTTTTAACTGGTTTTTGGGTGAAAGGAGGTAGATATAATTGATTACAAACTCATTTTAATAACTTTTAACACACATTTAATCAATCTAAACAGAATTAAACAACTTGAATGATATTTTAAATTTCGACAATAGCAATTTTCTCAAACACTCTTAACTTCTATTAAAACTGCAAGTATTACAACAAAAACTTAAAAAATAACTGAGTACAACAATTTTAAAACAAGCTTAATTAAATTTTAAACTAAGAAAAGTAAAAAACGGGATTTTTTTTCTTTTGGTTGTCTTCTTCTCTTTTATAGAGGCTCTGAGCCTTTCTTTGTTCTTGGGCTGTGTTTGTTGTGAGTGTGCAATGTCTCCAAGGTAATCCTAGCCTTTCATTGGCCTTGTCTTCATCTCAACCATTGAAGGGGACTTCGGGTTGTGTGATTGTGCCAGGGGAGAGGGTTATAGGGGCAATGGGGAGGTGGGAATTGGTGAGGGTGAGCTGGGAATGGTACTTGGGAGGTGGTTTGGCCTTGTAAACCATGGGAAAGGGTGGTTTGAGGTTGGCGGGAAAGTGGGTTGAGGTACGTTTGTGGTTAGCAGGTTTAAAAGGAAACTTTGGGGAAGAGGCAAGAACAGTCCCTCAACTCTTTCTCTCTTTTCATTTCTTTTTAAGCCCATTTTAGTTATAACAAAGGTTTGGAAAGTGACCATTTTGGTCCTTGTCGTTTTTATAACTAAAAGATTAAAAAGAGGTTTGGTAAATTACAAAAGTGGTCCCTCTGGTTTTATAACAAAAGAATAAAAAAGAGGTTTGGAAAATTGCAAAAACAGCCCTTGTGTTTTATTTTTCTATTTTTCTTTATAAAAACATCTTTCACCCTCTCCTCTGGCATTTTTGGCCCCTTTTCTTTATTTTTTTCATTTTTAATTATAAAACAAAGTTTTAAAATTTACATTTTGGTCCTTATGTTTTTATAAAAAAGTATTGTGGGCTTTTTGTTGGGTTTGGGTTTTGTATGGGCTTTTGGGCTGGTATTGGGCCCATCTGGGTTTTGGGTTTTGGGGCCCAATAGGTAAGTTTGTTATTGGGCTTTTTCAAGGGCCCAATAAGGTTGTTGGGGAAGTGGGTTTTGTTTGTTCAATGGCTGAGATTGGCTGTAACTGGGCTAGGATTGGGCCTTCAAAGGTCTTACAGGTTTTGTCCTATGCACACAAATGGGCTGATTGTAAATGATTGAGGGGCTATTGGTCTTCACAGTCTTCTAGATATTACTATTGGCTTTACCCGGCCCATCGATGGGTAAGATTGCATTCAATAGTATTCTTCAGTTCCGGCTCCGGTTTGACTGCTGATTCTTCAGTATTGACTCTGACTTTGTCATTTTTGGACTTTGGCCTTGATTTTGCACAGTCTTTTCCATTCCATGCTCAGTTTTGTCATTTTGGCTTGGTTTTCTGTCTTTTTGTTGATATCCACTTCCTGCACAATACAAATGCAAAACAAACATATATTTGGCAGTTTTTGTCTGTTTTTGGTCATTTAAGCTCGTTTTTAGAGGTAAAAGATATGTGTAATTAAGCACTTATCAGTCCTAGAAAGTATATCTTTAGTAAGATGTTGTTCTAGTAAATCTAAGTCTTGAGAGAACGTTCTCTTGAAGATAGGCATCGTGCCATAATCTTGTAAAGTTTCTGAGAGAAACTTAAATAGAGACTTGATTTCTTTAAGACTGTGCATGCATCTACTTCTTGAAAGTTGTGTCTTCTCTTGAATGTTAGAATTTGAACACGAAGAAACTGTGACATTCTGAAGAACACTTGATGTTTGAGTTTGCAAATTGGTATTTGAATTTGACATTATGAATGATGTTGTTGTAAATGGATATCGGATCTTAAGTGTTATGAAGTGATTGATTGTGGTTTCAAATGAATTAACGTTCACGGGATTTTACAAATCTTTGATTAAAACCGAGAAAAGAATTGTATCTTTCGCGGGATTTTACAAAATCAAGAGGAAACCGTGAATGAAAAATTAATTGACGTTTCAAGTATGAGTAAGTTGATTGTTGGTTTGATTGGTTGTGTTTGTTGTGTTGAGTAATTGTCCTTTTAGTCCGAATTAAAGTCCAACACAAATTCCAAAAAAATGAAAAATGTCAATAACTCATAGTAAACGAGGGTTTTGGGCCTCGAAAAATCCTTAACCAGCTAAAGGGTGGATACAGCGTAATCCCGTCACGTTTTTTCTCTTCCGATTTGAGAGGTCACGGGCTGAAACGGAACTTACGGATCAATTACGTTATGGCTGTTTTACTGAAAACCCTTTTCTTCACACAAGATTTTCTAGACTAAACGCAGTGTCAATTTGTCAAATAACGCTAACCTATCTTTGAATCAAAACGCAATTGTATAAAAAAAATCTCGCCGCCCCCGCCCCACCCCCCCCCAGAGTAACGTTTAGTCAAAACGCAATGATGGTCTTCAAAACGCAACCTGTAGACAAAACGCAACGAGCAAAACGCAATGAACTTGATCAAAACGCAACGAGTCAAAACGCAATGAATTTGATCAAAACGCAACGAGTCAAAACGCAATGAACTTGATCAAAACGCAACGAGTCAAAACGCAATGAACTTGATCAAAACGCAACGAGTCAAAACGCAATGAACTTGATCAAAACGCAACGAGTCAAAACGCAATGAACTTGATCAAAACGCAACGAGTCAAAACGCAATGAACTTGATCAAAACGCAACGAGTCAAAACGCAATGAACTTGATCAAAACGCAATGAACTTGATCAAAACGCAATCAATAAATTAATTGGGCAGAGTTTCTCTTAGTCAAAACGCAGTGATGGTCTTCAAAACGCAACCTGTGGAGACAAAACGCAACATACAAAACGCAATATACAAAACGCAACGACTTAAGAATCAAAACGCAATGACTCCGATCAAAACGCAATGACTTTAGTCAAAACGCAATGAATCTAGTCAAAACGCAACGACGAACACTTCTTCAGATAGTCAAAACGCAGCCAAGAAAAAATCTTCAAACTTTCTTGTAAGCTACGAAATGATGTTAAAACCACTTAGTAATGATGCAAGGAAGTGATCTAAGCCCAAAAGTACAAGTCTTTAACACTTTTAACCACGAAACAAAGATCAAAGTTGATTTTTTTCTTGCCTTTTTTCTTTATTTCGAACCAAAGAAAAAACAAACCAATAAACCCACGAAATTCAATCACTAAACACCCCTTTAGCTCTGGTACCACATGTTATCCCACTAGTTTAATCCATTACACAACTATAATCTATACCAAGATGCTAGAAATAAGATGGAATCTTAGAGAGAGAAAGTAGAGAGAGAAACAAGAAAAGAAGATTAGATTAGAGAAAAATGGGAAGTTACAAGTGATGGGAAAAGTAACCAACACCCTTCACCAAGTGTGGTGAAGGGATATTTATACCCTTTTGCCTTAAGTGAGGCGTATGGGCTTCTAAACGGGCCGGGCTTGGTTTAACTTGGGCTTTGAGCCCGAAACACGGACAATATTAGATTACAATCCAAGCCCGTTGAACCCGACTAGCCTATTACAATACAAGACCTAGTTTGACTTTCTAAGACCGATAACATTCTTGTTTGACTTAATATAATTAAGGCTAACAAGGTTTAATCAATGCACATGCATACATAGTAATATATAATAATGATACATATAGCAAAGTGATCAAAATTTCCAAATGGTTTATATTTGTGTGGAAATAGAATCCTAGACTCAAAGGGAGGAGAGAAAAATTTATACTTTGGTGGTTTATTAGGCGTTTGGCTCCATGAGACCGAGACCTAGTCTTAGAAGGTTGAAGGGTTCTCGTTTAAGAGGTTTAGTTAAAATATAGGAATGTTGTCTTCGAAGGAGACCTTCTCTATTGAGATGTTTCATTTTAGACATTATCGTGAAGGAAGTGATGTTGGATTTCTATATTTTTGGTACGGGAATATAGAACGGGGTTTTTGCTTAGGTCGATGGCACCTTTATTGTCACAAAGGACGGGTATGTCATCTAGTTATTGTCATTGTCTATCTAAGGCTTGTTCATCCATAACGATTGTGGCAAGCTTTATATCAGGGATATGTACTCGGCTTTTTGGCGGAAATGGCTATGGGGTTGGTTTCTTTAAAGAACCACGATGTGAGGCAACATCTCATGAATGTGCACACACCGCTTGTACTTTTGTGATCAACATAGTCTCCCACATGATCAAAATTGGCGTAAACTATAGTTTCTACTCCCATTCCTTTAGGATACCATAGTCCTAAATGAGTTGTTCCCTTAATATATCTAAAAATCCTTTTTACCACTTAAAGATGAGAAGTTTTGGGATCTTCTTGAAAACGGGCACATAGACAAACACTAAATATGATGTCCGACTGACTAGCCGTTAGGTAGAGAAGGCTACCAATCATGCCATGATATTTTGTGTCGTCAACGGATTCCCCGTCTTCGTCCCGGGTGAGTTTGGTTTCGGATGACATAGGAGTTTTGATGGGTTTGGAATCTTCTAGACTGAATTTCTTGAGCATTGGTTTAAAAGATGCCATCTTTTAGTTGCTTGATTTGTAAACCAAGGAAGAAATTTAATTCACCCATCATGCTCATTTCGAACTCGTCGTGCATGATTTTAGAAAAATCATCGCAAAGGTCTTGACAAGTTGATCCGAAGATGATGTCGTCTACGTAAATTTGGACAATGATGATATGTGAGTCTCTTTTCTTGGTAAATAGAGTGTTATCTACCAAGTCCATGGTGTACTTATGGTCAAGGAGGAAGGCCTTGAGTCTATCATACCAAGATTTGGGTGCTTCTTTAAGACCATAAAGAGCCTTTTGAGTTTGAATACATGGTTAGGTTTTTCGAAATTGGCAAAGCCGGGAGGTTGGGTGACATAGACTTCTCCGTTTATGAAACCGTTTAAGAAATCACTTTTGACATCCATTTTAAAAAGCTTGAAGTCATGTGCACAAGCATACACAAGGAGGGATTCTTATAGATTCTAGTCTTGCTACGGGAGCATAGGTTTCATCGAAATCTATTCCTTCTTGTTGGTTGTATCCTTGTGCGGAAAGTCTTGCCTTGTTTCTAGATACTACACCATTTTCATCTAATTTATTTTTAAAGACCCATGTAGTACCAATTACGGTTTGATTATTAAGAGGTGGAACAAGACTCCAAACATCGTTACAAATTGGTTCAATCCTTCTTGCATAGCCATAGTCCAACTTTCATCTTGAATAGCTTCTTTAATATTTTTAGGTTCTACGGTAGACACGAAACAAAAAAGTTGCTTTGGTTTTGGACTTGAGATCTTAGAGTTCTCTTGTTTAGATTTCCTATGACCGTTTCTATGGGATGATCTTTAGATTCCTTGATATTGATAATTTCTTTGTTTAATGGTCTATTTTCCTTATCTTTTACATCTTTGATTTGGTTTTCTATAATTTTGCTTTCGATAATATCATCATCTACTAAAGGTGATGATTTAGGAGGTGGACTTTCATCAAATCTTACATTCAAAGATTCGTCGATCCTCATGGTTTCTTTGTTTAGGATTATATATGCTTTACTATTAGGTGAATAACCAAGGAAAATGCCTTCGGTAGATTTAGGGTCGAATTTAGTAAGATAATCTTTAGTATTAAGAATAAAGCATTTACTACCGAATACTCTGAAATATTCTAATGAGGGCTTCTTACCTTTGAAAAGCTCGTAAGGAGTTTTTCCGAGGAAAGATCTAATTAAAATCCTATTTAAGATAGGTGTCGATGGCATAGTCTGACTCATTTCTTGTAAGTATGGTTTTTACGTTCAACTACCCTATTTGATTGTGGAGTATGTAGAGCGGAAAAGTTGTGGGTGATACCGTTAGCATCACAAAAAGCTCCAAATTGTACTTCATTATCAAATTCTCGACCATGATCCGTTCGAATTGAAATAATAGGGCAACCCTTTTGGACTTGAATTTTCTTACTTAAAATTTCAAAATGGTTAAACGCTTCATTTTTATGTTTTAAAAATCTAGTCCAAGTGTATCTTGAGTAATCATCGACAATGAACAAACTGTAGAAGTTACCTCCATAACTTTGAACGGCCAATGGACCAAACAAGTCCATATGTAAAAGTTCTAGACACTTTGTGGATGAAACCATGTTTTTATCCTTATGGCTTGCGTGTACTTTCTTTCCTATGTTACAAGCGTCACAAAAATGATTTTCAAATATGAGCTTTGGTAGATTTCTAACAAACTCTTTAGATGATAGCGATTGAATAAGTCGCATATTGGCGTAACCCAATCTTCGATGCCATAAGGTCGAAGTATCATCTATTGAAGTTAGACAAAGATTATCTTTAGGTGAATTTCCCATTTTCATTATATAAAGACCATTTTTTCTAATCCCTCTACCTATGGTAATACCGTCTTTAAGAATTTCGCTGCCGGTTTCACTAAAGAGTACCTTGCATTTTTTATCGCATATTTGACCTATTCTAAGTAAGTTAAAGCTAAGATTTTCTACATGGCTAACATCATGAATAGTTAAAGAGTTGTGAGTAATCATACCTTTTCTGATGATCTTGCTTTTAGTTACTACCAAACACTATGTTACCTCCATTAATAACTTCATAGGTTGAGAAGACTTCTTTGTTGTCTGTCATATGTCTTGAGCATCCACTATCTTTGATCCATTCATCCGGTTCTAATTTGACTTTTAGGCATACCTAAAATCACAAAAGAACTCACGTATTTGGTCCCAAATATCGCCTGGGTCTGTTAGCGTTATACATGTTGTTTGGTTGGTTCATGTATGGATATGTTGGACAAGATGCCCATGGACTGAAGTTGGGTGGTTGAAATTAGTATCCTTGTTGTGTTGAATAGTTCCAACCAAGTTGGTGATAGTCACTTTTAGTGTAAAAGGTGTTGGGTCTCCTATGCAGAGTTTTAGGTCGTGTTTGGATTTTACTTATTCCTAGTCCTTGACCAAGTTTCAAGGCTGGTGATTGTTTCACATTATTTACAGTAGTATTTGGTAAAGGTTTCTTAGTTATTTATACCGATCTAGTTCTTTTTATTACGTTTGAGTCAAAAAATTTATAAACCTCTGCAGAGGGCCGGTTCCCTACGTCTGAACTGGCCGGTTCTCTTGCAGAGGGAACCGGCTCAGCCGGTTCTACAGTAGTCGTTTCTTCTTAATCAAGAACTAATTTTCTCATTTTTACTTCGCTAGTCGAAGCTCTATCTTATGTGAATCTAAGGCCTTGTTTATCTTTTTGTGATCTTTGGTTTTCAATCATCTTTTGTAAGAAATGACTACTATTTTCTAACTTAGCTAGTTTCAAGGAAAGTGACTCAATCTTAGAATGGATTTTGACACATGATTCACATTCTACGCTAATTTCCTTGTTCTTCTTTAGTCATTCTAACTTATTTTTAAGATCACAAACTTTGTTGTTTAAAATTTCATTTTTAGCTTTTAAAAGTTTGTTTTTGTTTATTATCCTACGACTAATTTTTCATAACTTGTTGTACTCATTTTTCAATGACTCGCTATCTAAAGATGAGCTACTATAATAGAGAGATTCGAAAAGTACCTCATTGTTGTCAAGTGCCATGAGACAAATTTCATCTTTTGAGTCGTCTCCTTCTTCACTATCACTCCAACATCATCCAACAAAGGCCTTTTGGTCGTTAAAGGATTGTTTGGGACAATCACTTATGAAGTGATTCGGGTCACCACACTTGAAGCATCTTCGCTCCTTTTTTTCCCTTCTTCTCCTCCTTCACTTTTTGAAGGTTCTTTTTGTCGTCATAAGGTTGACGAACAAACATTCCTCTTCTTCTAAAAAATTTCTTAATATCTCTTACGGCCATGTCATATTCTTCATCACTACCCGAACATGACTCTTCTTCGTCACTTGATACTTTCCTTGCCTTTAGAGCAAGAGATTTGTATTTTTCCTTCTTGATCTTAGAAGCCTCCGAGTCCTTCTCGAGCACTACTTCATAGACTTTTAAGTTGCCGATGAGTTCATCTAGAGGTAGTGTCGACAAGTCCTTAGATTCTTCTATCGTCGTCCGGACGCCATTTAGTAGGAAGAGCTCTTAAGAATTTCCTAACATGATTACGACTTGAAAAAGTTTCGTCAAGTACTTTTAAAGATGTAATAATAGTATTAAATCTAGCAAATGCACAATCAATAGTTTCATCATCGAAAATAACAAATTATTCATATTTTTGAACAAACAAATCTATTTTATTATCCTTAACTTGTTTGTTACCTTGATGAGTGATTATGAGTGAGTTCCAAACATCTTTAGCGGTTTTACACATGATTATTCTTTCATATTCCTTTTTAGGTAAAGCATTGTATAAAACCATTTTAGCCTCATCATTTTTAGAAATCATTTTCTTATGGACCTCTTCAAATTTTTCATAATGAATGACTTCCTCCTTACCGGTATCCTTATTTTTAATGGTAGGTTTGTAATCACCATACACTATAATATGCCAAAGATCAATATCTTTAGACTTCACATAGGTTTCAAATCTATTTTTCTAATATATAAAGCAATTAGCCTCAAAGAGAGGTGGTCTTTACTTAGATTGACCTTCTTTATAGTTTTCTGAATCCATTATCATTTAAAGATTTAAAATACAACATATTTTAAAATATTTAGTAACCTAGCTCTTGATGCCAATTGTGAAAAATTAGAAGGGGGTTGAATAGTTTTACTGTTTTGAATTTGCTTTTCAAAAGTTAGATTTAAATTTATGTAAAGTTAACGATATTGATGTTTGTATGATATATGAAGTAAGTATGAAATGCAAGTAAAGTAAATAGAGAGTAAGAAAGATAAAACCGAGACACAAGTGTTTATAGAGGTTCGGCTACAAGGACACCTTCCTTGCCCTACTCCACTCCCCGACTCTCCTACTCGAGAGTTTGTAAACACTAGTCACCAATCTCCTTTATCCGGCGTAGAAGCCTCACAACGTCGCTTACACCCTTTTAACGGTACAAAGCTAAATACCGGATTCTAACAAAGGTAGAATCAACCCAAGGCAATCAAACTTCTTTTACAAGGATGATGAATAATACTATAGAAACTAAATGATATACAAGATACAGAAAAGTGATATTGATAATGTGATGGAGATGCGAAACAAGATTGCTTGAATTTTATTATATTTTGGTATTTTACCAATTTGTGAATTTTATTATATTTTGGTTCGAGTTGGGAACCAACAAGTTCACCGGAAGTTATTATGATAATACCTCAATTGAGAATATTATATTTTGGTATTTTACCAATTTGTGAATTTTATTTCTTTTTTATGGACAATGTTTTTATTTTTATTTATTTTTTTGGTTTTTCTTTTGTTTTTATATGATAATTATACTAATAAAAGAAAATGAAAAATATTTTTGTACTTTTTATGTTTTTTATAAAAGAAAATATTCACAGATTCAAACAAAAATTGTCAAACGTAACGATAATCGTTTTCACAGCCTCCCCGGCAACGGCGCCAAAAATTGATTCGTCAATAATATATATATATATAATATAAGCAAACACTCAACCAATTACCTTTACACAAGGAATGGTCAAAAGTTCACCAAAATAAAATATATATGTAGCCGGAAGTATGATTCCCGGGTCGTTATGTCCCAACGAGGCTTGAATGGAAAATCGAATGACAGATTGATGATTGATGTTTGAATATGACAAAGGTATGATCGGTTTTCTATTTCTACAAGTTAAATATGCAAAAACGGTTAAATAAAACCTAAAACGGGCACGAAAAACGAGGGGTAAAAACCTAAATTTTGCAAATTAAACCCTAAAACAAATTTAAAAGCTAAAATAGATTCTAAATGACAAATAACGAAGTTTTAAAAAAGCTAGACTAAAAACGGAGGTCGTTTGACCCAAAAACGAGTCAAGACAAGAACGGGAACGAATCCCGTTCTTTAAAAAGTAAATTTTTGAAAAATTAATCCTACAGAAACTTTTTTATTTTTCCTACAAAATATATGACTAAAATTTTTTTTCTAAAAACGAAAAATAATTTTTTGATAATTTTTGTATTTTTTATGAATTTTTAAAACTTTTAACGAAATTAAATTATAAAAAATACTAAACTATTTTTAAAAATTCTAAAAAAATTACTAAAATTACTAGACACTAATACTAACCTAAGAAAAATAAGACACCCAAAATTCGGCTTATAAATAAGCCGAAAAGTCGCACAGCTTATCAAATAAGCTGTCAAATAAGCTCGAACAGCTTATTGGCTTAAAGTGCCAAAACACACTTAAATACCAAAGCGCCCAAGAGTCTTACATAAAAGACCCAAGGGCGTAGCGGTAGAGTGTGTAGTGTATAGAGGGTTGAGAGTGGTAGAGGTCGGGGGTTCGAGTCTTGCTCACCCCCGACTTCCTACTTTACTCTTTTATTTTTTTTATTTTTTTTTTTAAAAAAAATCTATACAAACTTGTTAAGCGCAAAAAGATAAGCACTTTTTATAACTGAGAATTTTGACAAAAGCTTATAAATAAGCTGGAAAAAGGGCTTAAAATGGCAGACTTAACTTTTTCACTAATCCTTAAAATGTTAATAAGCTAATAAGTTCAAACAAGCTTTAACTAAACTAAATAAGCTAAGAATGGCTTAAGGCCAACATAATAAGCACAAATAAAAAGCTTAAAGTCAAAAATAAGCAAGAGAAAAATGAAATAAGCCAAAGGGCTTATTTCATTTTGGGGCTTAAATTTAAGCCCCTTAAGCTATTTTTGAGGACAAGTGGGGCCCACAGCCTTGGACACTTGCCAATAAGCTTCAATAAGCCCCAAAGACTTATTGCTTTGAAACACAAATAAGTCCTCAAATAAGCACCTAAAACTGACAGAGCTAAAAAGAAAGAGCTAAGGGCAAAAAATGGCTTATTTTCCTTGGCTTTTAAGTACAAATAAGTGAATAAAAATGCAAATAAGCTGACAAGGCTCAACACTCTAGCTAAATAACCAATTAAGAACAAAAGGGGGATTCTTGGAATAAGCCAAATAAGCCAAGAGTTGATGAAACTCTCAGCAGTACAAACTTAAGGGTTTGTACTGCAGGCCAAAAAGGCCTTTGAGGTACTTTTAGGGCTTATTTTTAAGTCCTTAGAGTGGGACCCAATGGCTGAGCTTATAGGGACTTATAGCACACCCTATAAGCTCACTAAAAATGCTTTTTAGAAAGAAAATTCTGAGCTTAATGACAGCTTAAAGAGGCTGTCAAAACCCTCTTTTGCACCAGGGGAAAATTATGCAATTTTGAAAATAAGCTCTAAAAAACTCAAGTCAAGCTAAATACCCTAAAAAGCTATCTAAACTAGTTTAACACACCTAATGCAATAAGAAATAAACAAAAGTAATAAGCCACAAGCTCAAATAAGCTAATTTAGCTTTTGAGCTTAAGGCTATTTGAGCAACAGCCAAAGGCCAATTCTTAGCTTAAAAATAAGCACCTAATAAGCTCAAAACCACAAGGCAAGCCCAAACAGGTCTAAGGGAGCTCCTAATGAGCTTGTACATAAATTTTCAAAAGCTAAAAACAAATTTTACTCACTAAAAATTGAAAATGAAAAATGCAGTTTTTAAACTTGAAATGTGCTTTAACCAAAATAGACAGATTGTGCCAAATCAAAAAGAAAACCTAAGGACACTTTGACTATTGCATTAAGACTCAAAAATGACTCTAAAAACAACACCTACAAGCTGTGTTGAAGGCTTAATCAGATAAGCTCCTTATAAGTTGTTTTGTCCAACAGTTTAAAGGACTTATTTAGAAAAACTTTGAAAACAACTTGTAGGACTAAAATCCTTTGAGAACAGGTTGAGGATGGCTTAAAAATGCTTGTCAAAGATCATCAAATGACCCAAAGATTTTTAACCCAAAACTGACCCACTTTAGGTGTCCTATGACCAAAACACCCTTCAAATCTTGAAAATGCTTTTAAAAACCGATTTAAAGAGCTTTAAGCAAGGATTTTGAAAAATAGTTGATAACAAAGGTTTGTTAAGCAAAAATAATCAAAAAGCACACACAAATAAGCACTTAAATCAGTAATATGGCAACAAGCAGTTTACAAGGCAAATTTGGCAGTTTTTGCATAAAAACTCAAATGAAAGATATAAAAGCATTAAAGAAAGACTATAAGCATAAAAAGCACATAAGTAAGCAAGATGAGCAATAAAAAGGCAGAACTATAAGCTAATAAGCATATGAATAGTAACAATAAGCAAAAATTTAAAAGATAGACTTACAAAGGGTCCAAATGAAAAGGAACCTAAATCTAATCCTAACCACCCCTAAGTCCTTATACTTCTGAATTTATATCAACCCATGGGTCCATCCAAAATTGACCCGAACTCCACTTTTGCTTGTTTGACTTTCTTAAGTCAAACTTTTGACTTAACTTGAAATCACCACTAAGCTTTAATTTCTCTTGACTATTTTGATTATACTAGTTAAATAAGGTGTTGGGAAACTTTTAAAATCCATTTTTTAACAATTCAAAGGTTAAGTGAAAGAGACTATGACAAATTTTTGAGCAACTTTCGAATTTTCATTAACTAAAAGGTGAAATACAATGCTGAAAATGGAAAAACCATTTAGACTGAATTACATACATTATAAATAAAAAACTCAAAAGAAAAAGATGTGTGTGGTTTTTGCTACATTGGGTTGGGTATTTATACCCGAAAACCCAAGTCTTCAATTCCTTAAGCTTGTGTTTCTTCTGAGAGACATAAACACATATTGTGTTTCTCTTGTGAGTGCAAACCATCATAAGCCATCCTTGGCCATTGATTTCAACTTAATGCTTCTTTGGATCACCATCTCAGCCGTTGGTGTTGCTCGAGATTAGTGAGATTGCCAACTTGGCAATATACCTTGAGTGGGGTGATAGTGGAGAAGGGGAGGGATGTTTATCCATGGGGTTTTGTTTGGTGTTGCAGGGTAAGGAGTGCGTGAACACCCATGAGGGGTTTGGGGGGAAAAATGGGCGGGAAAAGTGGTTTGGGTTTAACAGGAAAGGGTTTGGGGTGATGGCAAAATTGGTCCCTCATCCTTATAATGATTATTGCAATTATGGTCCTTGTGGTGATATAAGGTTGAGGGTTTAGCAGAAATGCCCCCTCAACCTTATAATGATTATTGCAAACATAGTCCCTTTGGTAAAACAAGTTTGGGACTTTGGAAGGTTTACCCCCTCACTTGTTATTTCAAGTAAATTACAAAATCAGACCTTGTAGTCTTTTTCTTCTTTTAATACACTTAGGGATTTGTCATTTTTGGTCCCTCAAGTTATATTTCTTCTGATTTTGACTTTTTCTTGACTTTGACTTTGTTGGGGTTGACTTTGACTTTGACTGTTTGACTTGATTGACTTTTGGCTTCGATTTGGCTTTGTCTTCACACACTTTTCCATTCCGTGCTTAGTTTTGTCGTCTTTGGCTTTGTTTTTCGTCCTTTTGTGAATATCCGTTTCCTGCACAACACAAATGCAAAACAAACATATATTTGGCAATTTCTGTCTGTTTTTGGTCTTTTAAGTCCGTTTTTAATGGAAAAAGGTATGTGTAATTTAGCACATACCATAGGTCCCCGTGGCTGCATAAGCATTAAAAGTGTTGCTATCGGTAGCAAGACACTTATAGTATGGATGCGGTCCACCACAAGTCACACAAGTCTCTTCTACGGCTTTCACGGAAGCTTGTTGATTAGCCTTATTCATAAGCACTAATTCCTTAACAATCTCGATGAGAGCGGTTACATCCGGAGAAGGAGATGAAGCAGTAGTAGTACTCACTTTTGAAATAATCGGTTTGTTTTGTGAAGTACGTACTTTCGACTTATTCTTAATAATCGTCAAAGCATCTCGAGGAGTACGGTTCAAAAGATTACCACCGGCAGCTGTATTTAGAGAATCTTGATCGGATTGTGTCAAAGCATTATAAAATGTATCGATTTGGTGCAATTCCGAAAAACCATGATGTGGGCATTTACAAAGGAGATCTTTAAATCGATCACATGCCTCACTAAATGTTTCATCAAACTTTTGTTGAAAATTCATGAAATCGTTCTTGAGATTCGTAGTCTTTGAAGGAGGAAAGAAATAATTCACAAACTTAGAAACGAGATCTTCCCATGTAAGGATAGAATGAGGGGCTTCTTTTTCAAGCCAAATCCAGGCGGCCCCCTCAAGAGAAAATGGGAAAAGCATCAACTTGATAGCATCGTGTGGAACATTTTTGTATTTTAGCGTAGAAGTGATCTTGTTAAACCGACGAATATGAGCATGAGGGTCGTCCCTCTCAAAACCATGAAATTGGCTCGAAGTTACTAATTGAAGTAACCCGACTTTCAACTTAAAATTTTCGGCAAGTATAGCGGGAATACCAATCGCATCTCCATAACCCTGGGTGGGTGCTTGGAGTAATTCCGACATAGTACGCGTATCCGCCATAGTAGCAACGGGAGTCTCTACAATAGTACGAAGCTCGGGTTCGACTATTTGCTTGGAACGTCTACGATTACGTCGTTTCGGAATCGTGGAAGATTCAACAATTGAATTTGATGAAGAGCGGGTGCGCATGCACTAAACAAAATAAGAGAAATAAATTTAAAAGAAAAATATTTTTGTAAACCGATAGTCAAAAGTTCACGGTAGCTCTCTAGAAAACGCACAAAGAAGCGGAGAAGCAGGTAAACGTGAAGCGTTTTAAAAACTTTCTCCTTTCGGGTCAAAGTTCGTAGGATCAACCCTCCTTATACCTCTCTTATAGTTTGTTAAACTAAAGGTAAGCCGATTAAACAATTGACAACATGATTTCTTTTTTTTTTTGGTTTTTTTAATTTTTTTGGTACTTTAAGTATTGTTGGTATTTTAATAAATCTACAAAAATAAATCAAGAAAAATAAAATATTTTTTTGTATTTTTTAAAGTTTTTTATATAAAAAAAATAAAGAAATATAAAATTTATATTCACAAAAAACGATAACTTCACGGGGAAGGGTCTTCAAGACACTAATCTTCAAACTTCAACACTCGTTAGACACTTCCCCGACAGCGGCGCCAAAAACTTGATTCGAATATTATAGTCTATATATATATCCTAAAATACCATATAAAATACCAAATAAGCTATAGTATATAGAGTATCTCGTTTGATATAAAAATTGCTTGAGGACAAACAATATTTTATCTACCGGATGTCGTATCCCGACGAAGTGTGTATTAAAAACCTTGTTTCGGTTCGTGATCGCGTGCTTGAATATTCAATATTTTAGATTTTGGGTTTTAAATCTAAAAATGCAAAGAGTAAGAACATAAAAGGCACGCTAAACTAGAATTAAAGGCATAATTAAATTCTAACGATAATTAAAGCAATTAAAAACTAATTAATAACTAAATTATACTAACTAATTTACTAAAAATGATAAATTAAAACTCTAAAAACTCAAAATGCAATTTTTTAAGCTAAAATGCATTAAACTATTTTTTTTTGTATTTTTATTATTTTTAAAACTAATTTTAAAGCTTTTTAAACTAAAAACTCAATTAAAAATATTGAATGAAAACTTAAAATTATAAAAAAAATCAGAAAAGTTCTTAAACTAATTATAAAGGTTTAGGAAGAAAAATAGAATTCACAGCTTATTCCAATAAGCTGTGAAAATTAGAATAAGCTGATAAGCTAAAACTAAACAAGTTATATTAACTAAATAGCACAAGACATGTATGCAAAAGACCCAAGGGCGCGTTGGTTGAGGTGTTGGTGTGTTAAGGGGGAGGTCACAAGTTCGAACCATGTGACCTACCTTTTTGTGAAAACATATATTTTTTTATTTTTCTTTTTGAAAAAGCAAAAGAATAATGCGAAGTTAAGCAACTTTAATAAAGGTCTTTTTTACACAACTTATCATTAAGCTAAAATACGCATGAATTAAAGTGACAGTTAAGCATTTTTGCTTTTAGCTTAAGTTGCTAGATTGCATAAGTGTTACTAGTCCCTAATAAGCTATCAAAAGGAAAATTAGCTAACATAGACCTTACCTTAGACCTAATAAGCATAAGTGATCAGAAATAAGCAAACCAACTAAACTGAAAAGCATTAAAAGGCATTAGAAGGCATTAGATAGATTGACTCAAAAGGATAAAAGATGATTTTTGACAAACTTTAAGCTAAGCTATTTAACTAATAAGCAATAGAAATAAGCTAATATCTAAAAACAGATGAACACCTATACCCAAAGGACACAAATAAGCTGGAAAAAGTTCAAGAAATTAGCTAAAAAAAGTAATATGCATAAGACAGTTAAACTACTTGTTTTTGGAATTTTTGTGCTAAATGACAACTTGCAAACTAAATTTTAAGACTCAAAAGTTCTTTTGACAAATTATAAACTCAAAACAGATTTGATGCTAAATTCAATAAGCTAAATTAAACAAAGATTAACCTAAAATAAGCTAGAAATTTACCTCACATGATCTGCAAGTATGGACTCTTAAGCTCAAACCACTACTACTACTCAAACTGTTTTTGATCTAAAATGATTAAAATGCACTTTCAAAAGCTACTAACACAAAACAGATGCACATTGATGCTAATGAACCTCATTTAGCCCACATAAACTACACCTTAAGTAAGATTTTTAAGAAATCATCAAATAAGCAGTTTTGAAAACTCATTAAACTAGCAGACTTGGAATTCAAATAAAACAACTATCAAACTTAACACTGCTTATTCAAATCTTAAGAAAACTAGCTTTTAGACTTTGATTGAGCTTATCAAAACTTATTTGAGCACCAAAGAACAGTTTTCACATCATTTGACCTATTTTAAGCTCTTATCCCAAACACCCCTTTAAAACTTTAAAACTAACTTTTAAACTAAAACAGATCCTAATAAGCCTTGATTTTTGAAAACAGATTAAAAACTATGCATATAAAAGACTATTAAGCAAAATCTAAGGAAAAATAAGCACTTATCATAGAGCTACACTATTAAGCAGTTTCAACTAAAAACTAAGCAGTTTGGTTTAGAACTAAATTTAAAACAATCTAAACTATGAACTAAGCATTATAAGCAAAAATAAGACAGAATAAGCACTATTAAGCAGAAAATAAGCAGAAGTAAGCAAATAAGCAGTGCAATAAGTTAAAACAGAAATTTAAGCTAAAAAGTGAAATAAGTCATACCATAATCCCAAGCTCAAATAGGGATCAAAAATGCTCAAAAGAGCTTATCTACAAGCTCTAGCTTATCAGAGATAAGCTGGTAAAACCCATAAGCCCATCCATGTCTGGCTTATCATCCAAAATAGCTTATTATGCCCTTTTTGAAACTAAGAGTAGAATGACTTATTCAGCTAAGCTTTTAGGAGGCTTAGCTAAATAAGCAATAGCTTAGAAGGTAATGAGCTTATTTGAGCTTATTTAAGTAAATCCGAAACACATTTAAACCAATTGCTTAATAGTAAAAACAGAATTAAAAACACAATTATAAATGAAACTGAATTTTATTAATTTTAAAAGAGATTACAAGCTATTGAAAGGAAATTACTTTAAAAAGACATTAAGCTAAAATTACATAAAATAAGCTACTAAAAAGCTACACTAAGCTAGATGATTCCTACTGTGTGATATCTGCTCTATTTATAGGCTGAGGATGAAGCTTCCAGGCCTTGAGGAGCGTCCATGATCTCTCATCCTAGCCCTTAATTCATAACCGCCTCTTAATCTATCATTTTGATCCATTGATTTCTTCCACGTATGTCCAACCAATGAAAATGTTGGGGATTGCCAGCATGGCTTTAAATGGCGTCAGACGTGTCAGGTGTAGGCTTCAAGAAGGAATAGGAGCGTGGGATGGGAAGGTTTAACCTGTTGTTACCCTGTGTTTCTTGTATCAATGTGAAAGTAGAGGAGAAAGGTAAATTGTAACAATAGGCGCGTGTTTATAAACATGACTTGGACTCGGGTTATGGTTTGGGCTCATTATTTCATTACTTGGGCCAGGAATGGGTTTTAGGATTAATGGACTTGGATTTTATAAAGGCTTGTTATGCAGGCTTAAGGTTTATTGTATAAATCTTAATGGGCTGACCCGGCCCATTAAATGGGTACAGGTTGGTCCATTTAAAGATGTATACGCCTTCGGCTTCGATTTCTCATACTCTTCCAATCCCGTGCTTAGTTTTGTCCATTTTGGCTTCATTTTTGTCCTTTTTAATATATCTGATACCTGCACAATACAATTCACAATACAAACAAATACAATGTATTTTTTATGTATTTTTGGTCATTTAAGCTCATTTTAATAAGGAAAAATGATATGTGATTAAACACATATCAACAAGTCATGGAATATTCTGAAATATAATAATCGTGGAGCCCACCATGCCAAGAAACCCCAATACGCCGTATTAAAGGAGTTCAATACGGCGTATCGACCAAATTCCAAAACCTATAAATACCGAACCCTAAAAATGAATTTTAATGTGCAAAAATTTACCAAAGACTAAGAAGAAGGCATAACCACCAGGTTCGATTTTTAGAAGAAAAGAGAAGCCAAGAAGGTCTCGCAACGCAATTCAATCCATAGGAAACCCTTGTAATCTCTATACTCTAAATACGCCTTTGGTTTTTGGTATCGTTCATTATTGTTTAGTTTACCTTAATCGTTCATCTATGACATTTTTATAGTTACAATGGCTATTGGCTAAAACCTTTAGGTATTAGTCATGTTTATGATAATATAACGTTTGGTTTATGTTTATCTCGATTGCATGCTTATTCGTTGTGTGTTGTTTTGTGTTTATGTTAGCATAGTTTTTAGTAAAGTGATGGTCATTATTTATTCCCGAGCCTTGTATAGGAAAATATTAGTTTACAAGAATTGTTTAGTTTAATTGGGCCTAGGTGTCGGGCTAATGCCCATTAGTTGTTTTATATTCGGTCAATTAGGCCCAAACGAAAGCCCAAGTGGCCAAACCCTCTCTAGGGTATAAAAACCACCCTCCTAGCTTGTTAGGAGGGTGTTGGTTACATTTTCTACTTTGTGTAATCCACCATTTTTCTTTCCTTTTTACATATTTCTTTCTATCTCTAGTTTCCTCGTTCTCTCTCTAAGATCTTTCCATTTTCGTGTGTGATAATGATATGATAGAGGTTAACATGTGGTATTAAGAGCCTAGGAGTGTTTAGTGATTTGTTTGAGCTTATTTAGAGCTTATTTTGCTTAGCTTATTTGTGAAAAACAAGCCGTGACCTTCTAGTCATTTTTCAGGCTTATTTTTGTTTGTAGTTTGCTTATTCGACTCCCTTTATTTACTAGCTTATTTAAATTGTAGTTTGTGGCTTATTTTTCGTGGTTACCAGCTTATTTGAGCAGTTTATTTTTGGGTTTAAGTTTTTGAGTTCTGCGAAATAAGTACAAATCTTCAGATCAGCGAAATATGTCATTGCTCTATTGTGCGAAATAGGTATTTTCGACTGATTCAGGGAAATAAGCAGGGTATTCATTATGCGAAATCCAAAAATTCAATTGATTGTGCGATTTAAGTAGGTTGTTCTTATAAAGTGAATTAAGCACTTTCGGCTTCATTATGCGATTTAAGTCATTTTTTATTTAGACTGCGAAATAAGCATTACAGGTTCTTTCAGCGAAATAAGCACTTTTGATTCATTCCTCGAAATAAGCAATATTGTTGTATTCAGTGATTTAAGCAGTTTGGCTTTATTGTGCGAAATAAGCAGGTTGTATTCATTGTGCGAAATAAGCATTCTCAGTTCATTGTACGAAATAAGCAGGTGGTTTATTATGCGAAATATGTCATTGTCTGCGAAATAAGCAGGTTATATTCATTGTGCGAAATAAGATTCTCAGTTCATTGTACTGGAATAAGTAGGTTGGCTTTATTATGCAAAATATGTCCGCATTGTCTGCGTATAAGCATTTTTTCAGAAACTTTGTATAATCCGCAGAAAATTAACTTTGTTTTTCTTTAGTTTAAGTTTTTGATTCGTGCTTTCTCAGATCATTAACCACATTAACAATAACTCATAATCACTAATCACTAAAATGATCCTAGTATATTATTTCACATCACTTTTGCAATGTCGGATCAACAAGACATCTATGCTGCTGGTTCTAAAAATCGTCCACCTATGCTCAACAAAGACAACTACGTTTCATGGTCTTCTCGTCTTCTTCATTATGCAAAGAGTAAACCAAATGGGAAATTGCTTGTGAATTCAATCAAGAATGGTCCATATGCAAAACGAATCATCCAAGAACCCGGTGATCCTAATAGTGTACCTCCTATAGATGAATTTACTCATGAGCAGACAGATGATGAACTCATTGAGAAAGAAGTAAAGCAAATGGAAGCTGATGACCAAGCTATTCAGACTATTCTCATGGGTCTTCTAGAAGACATCTATGCTGCTGTAGACAGCTGTGACACGGTGTAGGAAATATGGTTACATGTTGAACAGATGATGAAAGGTTCTAGCATTGGTGTTCGGGAGAAGAAGGCTAAGTTGTTTAATGAATGGGAAAGGTTTACTTCTACTGAAGGAGAATCCTTTGAATCATACTATCATCGTTTCTTGAAGCTAATAAATGATTTCTCTTGAAACAAACACTTTCTAGAGAAGATAATATCAAGTTCCTAAACAATCTACAACCTGAATGGCAACGATCTGTCAGTATTGTTCATCAAACAAAAGATCTGCATGAAATTGACTACATCCAGTTGTATAATTTCTTGAAATTCAATCAAGTAGAGGTGGATGCAATCAGAGTAGAGATACTTGCAAGAACACAATGATCCCTTTTTACTAATGGCAAACAATCTCAGTAATCCTTATCACTATCTGTGTTGTCACCCAGACCAAACCATCTCCACTTTACCTACATGAAACAATCACACCAACAACATACATCCCAAAAACTTTCATTCAACACGAACTACATGCCAAACCAATGCCAATCCTGAAGATTTCAGCGATCCCACAACTGTAATTGAAACATGACATTGTACTAATGGTAAGGCATTCAAATCAACTAACTATACAACAAATAACAACAACCAAAGATTCATCAAACCTACACAAACAGGCAGAATTGCACAGATCCGGGTATGTATTGGTTTAGATAGACAGATACAAATGGTTGGAGGTAATGATGGGAATCAATTAAGATAGTATGTTGGGCAGAATATAGGAAATCAAATTAGGTACAATGCAGGGCATATTGTAGGGAATCATAATGGGTATAATGCTGTACAGAATGTTAGGAATCAGGTTGGACAAAATGCAGTTCATAATCTGGGTATTCAGAATGTTGGGAATTAGAACGAGCTTAATGTTGTTCCAGGGATTTGCAATCCAAATGTGGAAATCCGAATGGAGAATGGAAAATGTTTGTAAGCAGCACGGGATGATAAGGGGGGGTAATGGTAATGGGAATAATGGTAACTCAGATAAGGTCGTAACAACTGCACAGGATTGGGTCATTTATAGCCATGATACTACTCATTCAGACCAAGGAGAAAGGATGTGCTTATCTCAGATTCAGTCTGTGATTGCTCAAAAGGAAGGAAGCATGAATCCAACTCCATTGCTGAAAGAATTTGATCTTATGGTTGCTGCAGGGATATTGATGAGATTAAGGAAGTCAATGCCAACTGCATCTTGATGGCAAATTTGCAGCAAGCATCGACATCGGGTACTCAGACTGACAAAGCTATCGTCTATGATTCAGGCGAAACAGTTGAGGTACACCATAATGAAAATTGTTATAATAACGATATATTCAATATGTTTACTCAAGAGGAGCAGTTGTAATGAGCCATGATCCCATTTCAGAGCCATTATACGGTTCAACAAAATAACAGTAATGTTATTTCTATGGAATCTAGTGTGGAACATACTGGAGAAATAGTAGAACAACATCCTGCAACTGTTAAGGAAATACATGCTTATTTTGAGTCATTATATAATAATTTGGCTATTGAAGTTGAGAAAGTCAACATGGTCAATCACAAAATGAGAGAAACAAATGCGATTTAACCACTTAAGCTTGCTAAATATAGGGGTACAAGAAAAAAAAGTTTTGAATTCAATCAGGCAAAATTTAATGACACGTGAAACCGGTTATAGAAAAGTATGTTTTTCATTCAAGAACAATGTCTTTCTATAAAGATATATTGATTTCACTTAAGTTTTGCATATACAAATAACGGCTTAAATGGAGGAAATTGCAAATCTAAATAACAAGCTATCAAAGGAAAAATCAACTGTTTCTCTTCTTCAAGAGGAAAAGAAAAAGTTAAAAAGTGATTTTAAAACACGCGAAGACGAGTTTCTTGATAAACAAATTCAATATGAGAAAACGATAAAGGAATTAGTAAACTTTTGGTTTTGAAAATGGATCAATCAATTCAACGATGATATGCTTTCACCTAAACCAGACTCGTTTTACCACACTGAACAGAAAATAGCTTTGGGTTACCAAAATCCTTTTTATCTCAAGCAAGCTCAGCAAAAACAACAGAGTTTGTATAATGGTAGAGTATTATTAGAAAATCATGATCCTCCTGTTGTGTATGATTCAGAGGAAACACTGTAACTTGTTCAAGAGATTCGTCTAAAAATGAAACAATTGAACAAAGAAATAAAATCGGCAAATTATGCAAAAATAATAAAGTTTCTGAGGTTTTTGTTTCTCAAAAGGACAAGTCACGAGAAGAGGTATATTTTTCAAATGCTTCCAAAACGGCTAGTGTTTCACCAGTTTCCAACACTAATTTCAATACCCCCTTATGGATGAATTTTTAGATGATATCCAAGTGTTGCCCCGAGAAAATTTGTAAAAATTAGGTAAAAGACACCATTGTAACTCTTCAAAGTGTTATTAAACATAGAATGAATGCAAACATAACCAATTGGTCATCTCCAGCTTATCAAGAATTTCACAAGATTATTAAGGATGAAATTGCTCATATCATTAACCAAGTTGAGGCTAGAGTTAAAAATTTCAAAAATCATTTTGTTAAAGAGGCAGCTAAATTTGTTCGAGAATTCAAATATCTTGCAAAAGGAGCTGATGAATCTCTTGATAAGATCACAGTTTTGGAAAAAGAAAATAAGCATCTCTTACGAGCAGTTGTCAGTCAGGATATTATGTCTATTGTGCAACGTCCTACTATTGTCGAAACATTCGATATCCAAACTGAGCTTGAACGTACGAAAGAAAGGTTTGAAAATTGTATCATTACAAAGGAAACTGAATATGCTAAACTTTGGAATGATTGGTACAAAAAATGTGAAGAATGTAAATATGACAAAATTTCATACGATAATGCTTATAATAACATGCAACATCATATCGAACGGTTGCAAGCTTAGTTGGGAGATCTCAAGGGTAAGAGTATGGATACTCAATGTGCATCAGATACCCTTGATCCATTGTCTCAGAAACTAGAAGATGAGAATGTG
>BQNB010046386.1:0-43723 GCA_026074375.1 Tanacetum coccineum
TCCTCCAAATGCCATCCAAGTGCTAAAAACCTAAAAACAAACGATTAAGCATATAATCTGGGCATATTTGCATGATTTAAGGGATTAAATGACCCTGAAATAGTGTATAAAATGACACCTTATCAATCTTCTAACTATTTCTGTCTCTCCAGTTCTAGTCATTGTTGCACCAAGAGCTGTTGATTTAGATGATTCACCTGTGTCTATGTCAATTGACCAAGATGCTCTATCAACAAGTATCCCATCAACTCAAGAACAAGAACATTCTCCAATTATTTTTCAAGGTTTTGAAGAATCATCAAAAATACAACATTTTTATGATGATCCACTTCACTAATCTCTTCATGAAGACTCGACTTCTCAAGGATCATCATCTAATGTGAGACCAATCCACACTCCATTTGAATCACTTGGTAGATAGACTAAAGATCATCCTATAGCAAATGTAAGCGGAGATCCTTCTCGTTCTGTCTCCACCAGAAAGCAACTACAGAATGATGCCATGTGGTGTTATTTTGATGCCTTCCTAACTTCAGTCGAACTAAAGAACTTCAAACAAGCAATGACCGAACCATCATGGATCAATGCAATGCAAGAAGATATTGATGAATTTGAAACACTACAAGTTTAGGAATTGGTGCCGTGTCCAGATAAAGTCAAGTTGATCAAACTAAAATGGATTTATAAGGTTAAAACAGACGAATTTGGCAGGGTACTAAAGAATAAGGCTAGATTAGTTGCTCATGGATTTAGGCAAGAAGAGGGAATCGATTTCGAGGAATCATTTGCACTAGTTGCAAGAATAGAGGCCATCCGTATCTTGGTAGCAAATGCAGCCAACAAGAATATGAAGATTTTCCAAATGGATGTAAAAACAACTTTTTTAAATGGCGAGCTCAAAGAGGAGGTCTACGTTTCTTAACCAAAAGGATTTGTGGATCAGGATAACCTATCGCATGTGTATAAGCTCAAAAAGGCCCTGTACGGTCTCAAACAAGCACCACGTGCATGGTACGACATGCTGTCAAGTTTCCTCATTTCACAACACTTCTCCAAAGGTGCAGTGGATCCAACACTCTTTACACGAAAAGCAGGACATGACTTATTACTGGTACAAATTTATGTTGACGATATAATATTTGCATCCACTAATACTGCTATGTGTAATGAGTTTGCTAATCTGATGACCACTAAGTTCAAGATGTCGATGATGGGGCAGATGTCATTCTTTTTAGGATTACAAATATCTCAAAGTCCCAGAGACGTCTTCCTAAACTAATCAAAATATGCTTATGAAATTATTAAAAATATGGTTTGCTAACTAGTGATTCTATAGACATACCTATGGTGGAAAAGAATAAATTAGATGAAGATCTATAGAGGACACCAGTTGATGCTACACTTTACCATGGCATGATTGGATCCCTCATGTATCTGACATCCGATAGACCTGACCTTATTTATGATGTCTGCTTATGTGCCCGGTATCAGGCAAAACCTACCAAAAAACACTTAAATACGGTTAAACGGAACTTTCAATACCTAAAGGGAACCATTAACATGGGTCTCTCGTACTCGAAGGATATCAGTATGTCTCTAACAGCATATATAGATGCAGATCACGCGGGGTGTTAGGATGCTAGACGCAGTACATCAGGAAGCGCGCAATTCTTAAGTGATAAACTTGTTAGCTGGTCTTCCAAGAAGCAAAACAGCACTGCGATCTTGAGTACAGAGGCGGAATATATTGCCTTATTTGGGTGTTGTGCTCAAATCCTATGGATGCGTTCACAACTAACAGATTAAGGCTTTCAATTCAATAAGATTCCTCTGTACCGCGACCACAAAAGTGCGATTGCTCTATGCTGCAACAACGTTCAACACTCAAGATCCAAGCACATCGATGTACGCTACCATTTTATAAAGGAGCTGGTGGAGAATGGAATAGTGTAACCCTACTTTGTTCGGACGGAATATTAACTGGCTGACATCTTTACCAAACCCTTACCAAGAGAAAGATTCAACTTCTTGATCGAGAAGCTCGGTATGAGAAGCATGTATCTGGAAATGGCTAAACGTCTGACAGAGGAAGAGGACGAGTAAAGGTGGTTACTCGCGGTATATCCTGTATCATATGTACATAAGAAAACATAAAAACACAAAAATATTTTCTTTTATATAAATTTTTCAAAAACAAAATAAAAAATTAGAAAATCAGAAAAATATAAAAATATGTATCTCTGGCATGTCTTCTGAAAATTGATAACATTTACGGCCTTTGAAATGTCATTTATTAATGATACGAGGCTGTAAATAAAGTTCGAGCAAAAGTTTAAAAGCTTTTAAAACATGCCAAAATGGCTTGCTATTATTTCTGATAGAAACCCGGTCATCATCTTAAAGGCAAGATTTTCAAAAAGAAAACTTGACCTCACAACGGGAATTTATTCTCGGGCATGGTCTACTTTATGACCATGAAAAGGCGTGTGCTTACTTTGCAGCACAACCCGCGCTTTCTGCATTTCATAGGTGTACGTGTCAGTGCGCTTATGTGATATAATAAGAGAAATCTTATTTTATATGGTGTTGTTTTTCAGATTTAAAACATTAATTTCAGAAAGTCATCAGAAAATATTTTTCAAAGACATTTGACCACTCAAACAACGACTACAACTCTTTTAATAGAAAAGGGGTCTTTGTTTGAGGGGGAGAAAATGTCAAATATCTTCTTTATAAAATCAGTATGTGATAAAGGAAAAAGGTTTTAAACGATAACGGGTTAACAATTAAAGGGGAGTTATTTAAGTTTGACTTATATGACCCTTAACTATTATGTGTTTATGCCTTGTAGGGAGCAAATAGCAAAAATAAGTTGCTAAGAATGATAGTTAAAACTTTAAGGACTTAATGTGCTAATTGTTAAACTTTGATTTGCATTAGAATTCTTGTCTATACAAAATGCATAAGGTCTAGTAGTTCAGGGGGCATTTGTATCAAACTTTCAATGTTCTAACACAAACACCTCCTTGCCCCATCATTTTCATAACACAAACACACACACACACACACACACACACACACACACACACACACACACACACACACACACAAATTCACTCATTTTAAAATTCTTTCTTTCCCTTCATTGTTGCTTGCTCGATTGCCTTTAAAGATCATCAATCAACCGTTATTATTTTATAACTACAAAAGTGTTCTCTACACCCTAAACAACTTATCTCTCAAAGGAATAAGGTTAAATCTTGTTTTTGAGGTCGAAAACCCTAGAAATTGATCTAGGGTTCTTCAAAATAAAAAGTGGGTGAAAATCTAAATTGGCTGAGGGGTTTTGTTCGTCTATGGGTATACAAGACTCGCTTGAAACAGTTTTGAATATGGTTAACATATGATTGTGTTTTATTTGATTCTTGTATGCAAAAATTTGGGAAAATGGGTAGAAATAGAAAATGTTGGTGAGTTTGTTGTTAGTTAGTGTTAGACTATATCCTTGTATACATTAGAGCCTTAAAATTATTTGTTTGAACATAAATAAAACTTATGTATCAGATTTATGTGATTTCGAGTTCATTTTGAGCTTTGTGGCAAATTTTGTGGTTAATTCGTGGTTATAATGGTTCATATGATGTTTTGTGATGCTGAGATACTTGTCTAAATGACTTATGATGCCTAAAAACACTAAGTTATAAAGTTGAAAAACCAAAGTCGAATTAACAAAGTTTGAAGGAGGCGAATTAGTTCACCCCTTCAGGAGGCGAATTAGTTCACCCCTTTAGGAGGCGAATTAGTTTACCCTTTTAGAAGGCAAATTAGTCCACCCCTTTAGGAGACGAATTAGTCTACCCCTTTAGGAGGCGAATTAGTCCACCTCTTTAGGAGGCCAATTAGTCCACCTCTTAAGGAGGCGAATTAATTGTTTTACTTAAAGAGGCGAATTAGGTGTTTCACACAAGGAGGCAAATTAGTTATGTTACATAAGGAGGCGAATTAGTGGTATTACTTAAGGAGGCGAATTCATTGTATTACTTAAGGAGGTGAATTAATTGTTTTACTTAAGGTGGCGAATTAGGTGTTCTACTTAAGGAGGCGAATTAGTTGTTTCACTTAAGGAGGCGGATTAGTTGTTTTACTTAAGGAGGAGAATTAGTTGATTTACTTAAGGAGGTGAATTAGTTGTTTTCTTAAGGAGACGAATTAATCTACACCTTAAGTAAGCGATGTACAACAAAGTTTAGGAAGCAAATTAAAATTGATTAATTTTGCAATCTAAATGTCTGCCTGTCATTAAACAGAATGCCATATATTGTCATATATAAACTTGGTTATATATAAACAGTATTGGCAAACTCTTAGCAGAATCATGACTTCCAAAGCTTAACAAATTGAACTGGACAATGCCTTAGTTGCTCCAGAGAACCGTCGTGACATCAGTAAATGTAATATGAGGATCAATATAGGAATGAAGCCAAAGGAACCTACTTTTCAAGTAGTGTTGGATTCCCTTACTCTTACAACATGCTATCTTGCCTTCCTTATCACTGCTGAAGTTCCAGTCATCTATATGCATCAGTTCTGGGCTACTGTCGACAAACATAAGGCATCATACCAATTCAAGATCGACAACAAGAGGGTTTTGGTGAATGTTGAAGTGTTCAGAGATATTCTCAACATATGTCCAAGGATTCAGGGTCAAGAATTTGATGAACCCCCAACTAAAGAGGAAGCTCTATCTTTTATCTGTAAACTTGGTCATTCTGGAAAAATCAAGTACATCACTGATGTTATTGTTAATCATCTACATCAACCATGGAGAACTTTTGAATCTATCATTAACAAATGTCTTTGTGGAAAGGTATTTGTCCTTGATAAGATATGACTCTCAAGAGTATAAATACTTTAGGGAATGTACTAAAAGAAGAACCTTGATTTTGTTGCTTTAATCTGGGAGGACTTGGCTTACCAGATTGATAACAAAGACTCTAAGAAACAAGACAAGATGTTATATCCTAGATTCACTAAGATAATCATTCATCACTTCCTTAAAAAAGATAAGTCTATCTCAATGAGAAACAGAATGTTCATGCATACTGCTCGGGATGACAACTTACTAGGGACCATGAGATTTGTCTCCATACATGAAGACACTCAAATATATGGTGCTATTCTCTCTAAAGTAGTGACAAATCAAGCTATGCTGGTCTCTGTAGCTTACAAGACTTATTATGCAATTTTTTTAGGACCTAAACCCCCAAAATCAAAGAAACCTAAAATGAAATCTAATTCAACCATCTTATCTGAGGAAACTCCCTCCAAAAAGAATCCGCAAGAAGAAGCCAACTTTTAAACCTAAACCGACTAAGAAGAAGGCACCGGTTGAGGCTGACAGAGGCAAAGGTTTGAATGTACTCTCGGAAGTAGCTTTATCTGAAGCTGCTCAGCTCATGGAAGCTACAAAACGAAGCAAGAAAGACTTTCATATATCTCAAGCAAGTGGCTCAGGTGATGGAACTGATTTTGAATCAGGGGTTCCTGATGAGCAACAACACAAGACATCTGGTGAAGATGAAGGAACTGGTACTAAACTAGGGGTTCTAGATGTACCAAAATATCTTTTCAAGAGTGAAAATGAATCGTGGGGAGATAGTGATGATGATGAAAGCAATGATGATAATAGTGATGAAATAACCAGGATGATGATGAAGATGATGTTAAAAGTGATGCTAATGATGACAATGAAGCAAGTGACAGTGTAAAGACAAAGTCTGATGAAGATGAGAATCTGAATCTCAATCCGAATGATGATGAAGAAGAAGAAATAGAAGAAGATGATGTACGTACTCCTGATAGCTTTGAATTTAATGATGATGATGAAGAGCATGATGAATTGTACAAGGATGTGAACATGAGATCAAAAGTTGCAAAACATGAATAAATTGGGAAAGGAGATGCAGAGATGACTCATACGACTCATGAAAGTGCTTCTCATGAAAACTCATATGAGCAAGTTATTGAAGATGCACACGTGACTCTCACTTCTTTACAAAAGACTGAAGGGTCAAAGCAAAGCTCTTCTGTTTCATCCGAATTTGCAAGAAAATTTCTTAACTTGGATAACGCTCCACCAATCATTGATGAAGTAGCTTTGATGATGAATGTCAAGACTCCTCATGAAGAATTAATCACTGAAGCACCTCCAAATCTCTCAGTACCAATGGCGGCTATCCCAGAATCTTCTACTATTTATGTAATGATTGTTCCTCCAATAATTCAGCCATTCTCTTCTATTCCATAGATGACAATACCAACTCCCATACCAACAATAGAACTTGCAACCTCCTCAATTCTTGCTCTTCCAGATTTTGCATCCTTATTCGGATTTGACCAAAGAGTGTCTGCCTTGGAAAAAGATATTTCTCAAGTCAAACAAGTTGATCATTCTGCATAAATCCTCGCATAAATTTATGCAATCGTAGATGAACATCTTAGTATAAGAATTGGATTCGCTACTCAAACAACTCTCCAGTCTTACATGACAGATTTTGAGAAGAAAGCTCAAGCTGAGAAATAGAAATACATCGTCATTGAGAAATCAATGAAGGAGATTATCAAAGATGAAGTCAAAAGTCAACTTCCTCAGATTTTACCTAAGGAGATATCTAACTTTGCTACTCCTGTGATCCAAAGTACTGTTAATGAATCACTTGAGAATGTTGTTTTAGCTAAATCTTCTTCTCAACCGCAATCGACATACGAGGCTGCAACATCTCTTACTGAGTTTGAATTGAAAAAGATCCTATTAGACAAGTTGGAGAAAAGTAAATCTGTTAATACAAATAATGTCTAAAAACGTTATTTATATTTTTCGACCTCTCAACGTTTTGATAATCACAAAATGTAAAAACGTTTACGATAAAATTAAACGTTCACAAATTATTAATTGTAAAATTCCATTTCTAAGATTAGTGATCACTTAAGGTATGAATAAAAATATCATTAAGCAAGATTAGTGATAAAGAAAATATTTTTCTATCAACTATTACATTTTTACAAAATATTTTCATAAAAATAATTATACAAAATATTTTCTAATTAAAAGAAAAGTTTTATTAAAAACATAAAATTTGAAATTCAATTCCCCCCCCCCCCAAACGGAAGCTTCTACACCAGATACAACCTTCCCCACAAAAAGACAAAAAAGGGAGCGGAGTCTAGGTGGTGGCCCCCTTATAGGCCTGACGTCCCCCATATATATGGGACCTTCGCGACCGTTACCAGTTACCGTTGGATTCTCCTGTCTATAAATACTGGTCCACCCCTTGTTAAAAATCATTCCTCTTTGCATGAAATTTTTCAGTCTCTTCTTTCTCTCTCTAAAACTTCTTTCTCTCACTAAAAATCTTAATCACTAACATACTTAGATCTTGTTTTAAGTGATCTTATCTTATCTTCTTCATCTCATCTTTCCCCTCTATCAAGTGCAAGAGAAGAACACTCGTATTCGCCAAGAAACAAAGTGTTGATTAGTGATCTCTCCTCTCTTCTTCTAAGTTCTAAATCTCTATTGTATTTATCTTGTATATTTGTGTGATTAGGATATTGTGTAGATCCGATAGAGTAGATCTTGTGAGTGTGTATATCTTGTGAAGTGGTAGATTGGTTCTAGCTAAGATTAGGACTTGACATTTAGCTTAGTGTCGGAAAATAACGTTAGCGACGTGTAAACGGTTTTCTCCGCCTAAAGGGAGCTTGTTGACATAGTGAAATCTCGAGTCGGATACTCGGGGAGTGGAGTAGGGCGAAGAGGTGCTTCGTAGCCGAATCACTATAATATCTTGGTGTCTTGGTTTGGTCATTTCTTTCCTTATCTGTTTACATGATTATTGTTGTTATCTAGTTCTACTTTATATAGTTATTGCTTGTTCATATTGTGAATTGGTTAAACATATAACTCGGATCTAAACATTTTTGAAAGTAAACTTTTAAAACGCTAAAGAAGTTGTAAACTATTCAACCCCCCTTCTAGTTTCCACAATTGGTATCAAAGCAAGGTCACTTAAGATTTTTAAAATATATTGTATTTTAAAGCTTGGATCGATCTATGGATTCTAAAAAATATCTAGAAGGGCAATCTATGCAAAGACCACCACTTTTTGAAAGCGATAGTTTTATTTATTGGAAAAATAGATTCGAGACATATGTTAAATCAAAAGATCTAGATCTTTGACATGTTATTACTAACGGTGATTTTCCACCCATTATTCAAAATTCGGAAACCAAACTTGATGAGGTTGTCCCTTTTGAAACACAAAGTGATGAACTTAAAAGAAGGCTTACGAAAAATAATAAAGCCAAAATGGTTATTTATAATGCTTTGCCAAAAAAAGAATATGAAAGAATTTTCATGTGTAACACGGCAAAAGAAATTTGGAAAACTTTGTTAATCACCCATCAAGGTAATAGTCAAGTCAAAGACAATAAGATCTACCTTTTGGTCCAACAATATGAACAATTCATCATTTTTGAAGACGAATGTATAGATAGTGCTTTTGCTATATTTAATAATATTATTACTAGTCATAAAGCTCTTGATGAAGGTTATTCTAGTAAGAACTACGTAAGAAAGTTTCTTAGAGCTCTACATCATAAATGGAGAGCAAAGGTCACGACAATTGAAGAGTCGAAAGACTTAACATCACTATCTCTTGATGAGCTCATTGGAAACCTTAAAGTCTATGAGATGATCATCAAGAAAGATTCTGCAATAGTCAACGCAAAAGTTGAAAGGAAATCTCTTGCTTTAAAGGCTAAGAAAGAATCTAGTGAAGAAGAGTGTTCGACTTCCAGGAGTGAGGACGAAGAATATGCCATGGCTGTAAGAGACTTCAAGAAGTTCTTTAAAAGAAGAGGTAGATTCGTGAGACAACCTCGGAATAACAAAAAGACGTTCCAAAGAAGCCATGATGATAAGAACGATAAAAGTGATAGAAAATGCTTTAGATACAGCGATCCGAATCATCTTATTGGAGAATGTCCAAAACCACCGAAAGATAAGAACCAAAGAGTTTTTGTTGGAGGCTCTTGGAGCGATAGCGGTGAAGAAGATGATGAGAAGGTCAAAAATGAAACTTGTCTTGTAGCTCATGTATCAAGTGAGATATGCCTTGGAGTCGACTTGGAACCCGATGAATGGATTAAAGATAGCGGGTGCTCTAAACATATGACGAGTAACCAAAAGCTCTTACTTACAAGGCATAGAATGGATGTAACGTCATTTTTGGTACTAATCTTCGTGGTAACATCATTGGCAAAGGTATGATTTCTAATGACTCTCTCAATATAGATCATGTAGAACATGTTGATAACTTAGGATTTAACTTGTTAAGTATAGGACAAATATGTGATAATATGTGTATAGTAACTTTCTTTGAACATGATAGTGAAATTACTAAGGACGGTAAACTCATAGGTAGAGGTATTAGGAAGAAAGGCTTATATGTGTTGAAGTTAGGAAATAAGCCTAAAGACAAAATTGGTCTTGCGACGATTGATGAAAATTCTACTCTGTGGCATAGGAGATTAGGTAACGCTAATATGCGTCTCATTCAATCGTTTAGCATCTAAGAACTTGTAAGAACCTACCTAAGTTTAAGTTTTATCAACATTTTTGTGATGCTTGTAAAATTGAAAAACAAGCTCACGCTAGTCACAAAGTCTAAAAACTATAGTCTCAATCTCAACGACTAGTAGATGCTTAGAACTTCTGCCCCTACGAATTCTCTTCGATCCATCCTCCAGACGAGTTACGGAGGAAACCTTCTACATCTTAGTCATAGTAGATGACTATCTAGGTATAATTGGACTAGATTCACTAAGGATAAAAATGAAGCTTTGCGATCAATTCTCAATATTTATAGGAAATCGAAAACCAACAGTTTGATACTATAGTGTCAATAAGAACCGACCACGGTAAAGAGAATTAGATAATGAGGTGCAATTTTGAAGAGTTTTGTAATTGCCAAAGTATTACACTAGACTTTCTTCAGCTCCAAGCACATCCTCAATCACCATGGCGAGGTCAAGGAAAAAAAGGACACTTCAAGAAAATGAGTATGACTAAGTTGAACGAGCAATTATTACCACAAAAAGTTTTGTGTAAACGGCGTAGATTACTTCAACATATATTCCCCCCCCCCCCCCCCTCAACCGAATTCTCATTAGACCAAAATCCTAGGACAAAGCACCATATTGAACTCTGAGAGGTAGGAAACCTACTCTTGACTATTTTAGAGTGTTTGGAAGCAAGTGCTTAATATTAAACACCAAAGACTACCTTACCACAAGTTTTGACCCAAATGTTTATACGAATAGTCTTTTAATAGTATTACTCCAAAATAGTAAAGCCTACATCATCCTTAATAAACACACTAGCAAAATCGAAGAATCACTCAACGTGACTTTTGATGAAACTCCTCCACCCTCTAAGACATCACCCTTGGTGGATGATGACTTAGATGAAGAAGAAAATGTTAGGGCAACCGAAAAGAAAAACCTAGAAAATTTTGTTGAGGATGAAACACTAGAAATTAACGAAATAGTCAATATTAAGGAATCTAGGAACCATCCTTTAGAAGATGTCATAGGAAACCTTAACCAAAGAACCCTTAGGTCACAAGCTCAAAACCAAAATAACTTCTTTTGTTTTATATCAACTATAGAACCTAAGAATGTGAATGAGGCTTTTAGGTGATGAAAGTTGAATAGTTGCTATGCAATAAGAATTAAATCAATTCATTGCTAACGACGTTTGGGAGTTAGTTCCACTACTTAAAAATATGATAATCTTAGGAACTAAGTGGGTGTTTAGAAATAAATTAGACAAGAACGGTGTTGTTTCTCGAAATAAGGCTAGGTTAGTTGCTCAAGGTTACAACCAACAAAAGGGCATCGATTATGATGAAACTTATGCCTCGGTTGCTAGATTTGAGTCTATTAGAATATTATTAGCCTATGCTTGTGCCTTAGATTTTAAACTATTCCAAATGGATGTAAAAAGTGCATTCCTGAATGGTTTTATTAATGAGGAGGTATACATGGCACAACCTTCAGGATTCATTGATTTCGAAAAACCAAATTATGTTTATATATTAAAGAAAGCTTTATATGGTCTTAAACAAGCACCTAAAGCTTGGTATGATAGATTAAAAGCTTTCCTTATTAAACATGAATATAAAATGGGAATGGTAGATAACACTCTTTTTACTAAGAAGAAAAGTTCAAATCTCATCATTGTTCAGATATATATCGATGACATTATATTTGGTTCGACTTGTCAAGACATGTGTGATGAATTTGCCAAAATCATGCATGACGAGTTTGAGATGAGCATGATGGGTGAACTTAACTTCTTCCTTAAATTACAAATAAAACAAATGGAAGATGGTATCTTCTTAAATCAATCTAAGTATATTAAAGAAATGCTTAAGAAGTTTGGTCTAGAAGATTCTAAAACAATAAAAACCCCCATGTCCTCCGATACTAAACTTACGAAAGATGAAGAGTGTAAGTCGGTAGATAGTACCAAGTATCGAGGCCTGATAGGTAGTTTATTATACATAACGACAAGTAGGCCCGATATTATGTTTAATGTCTTCCTTTGTGCCCGCTTCCAAGAGGCTCCTAAAACCTCTCACCTTAAAGCGGTTAAGCGTATCTTTCGATACATTAAAGGAACTACGCACTTAGGATTATGGTATCCTAAGGGGACCAGCATAAAAACCGTAGTATATGCCGACTCTAATCATGCGAGAGATTATATGGATCGAAAGAGCACTAACGGTATTTGTACGTTCGTAGGATGTTGTTTGACATCTTAGTTCTCGAAGAAACAAACCGCTCTTGCTATATCCACTACCAAAGCTGAATACGTAAGCTCCGAAAAGGCATGTCAACAAGCACTATGGATGAAACAAGCTCTCATCGACTATGACGTATGACTCGACGACGTTCCCATCATGTGCGGCAACAAAGGCGCGATTAACCTTAGCAAAAACCCGGTGCAACATTCTCGTACCAAACACATCGAAATTCGTCACCACTTTCTTCGTGATAATATTCAAAAAGGACATATCTCAATCGAAAAAGTGCCGTCCGTCGACAATATTGTCGACATTCTTACTAAACCCCTTAAATGTGAATCGTTTAACTATATATGTCTTGGTTTAGGAATGGTGAAACACATTTCATAAATCATATTAGTTCGCTTCTCCTTCTTCTGTCTCAATTCTAGTATGTGTTCCATTTCGTGTCGTGACAACTTAAATACTTCATCCGAAGTACCTTAAGCATCTTTAATTCGCGAAATGAAAATTAAAATGTCACTCCTCTTTGTAAAAAATTTCGTCAAAAACTTAGTCCAAAACTCTTTACTGAGGGCGACCCCCATAGCATAGGCGGCCCCCAATATATTTGGGACCGCCAGACATTATGGGACCGCCATCAGCAGACCCCCTTATTTTACACTTAGTCAAAAAAAATTCCAAACCACAATAACAAACACCCCTCTTCGTGCTGCAAGTGACGAACTTGACCAAAACCACTCAAAAACTCAAAATCACCTATTAAAACACAAATTGAAGATAAAATCAACACTTACAATCATTCACAACATCTTAAAGATCATCAATTGTAAGTCATTTCATCTATATTCTTTCAATTTGAGTCCAGGGTTCATGATGAACACTAAAAATTGAAATTGGGGATTTTCGATTTTTCTTTCAATTTCATACAATTAGGACTACTAGGATACAATGTATAACTAAGCTTTCCATAGACATAGGATTTGCATATATTAGTAAGCTTGTAGAAAATTTGATTTTAAACCAAAACCCTAATTTCATTTTCAAATCACTCACATTTGGAACAAAATAAAATTATTGTTATGCATTGTAAATACAATCTAAAAATGTTTTCAAACACATGTATAATGATCTCATGAACAAATTTCGAGATACATAATACATATGTATTTTTTGACTTGTTTGGTTGAGCAAAATTAAATTAAGGAGCGTTTGGGTTAACTCTTAGGATTTTATATTTAGGTCGAGTTAATCGTTACTCCACATTTGTCACATTTAGACACATACTAGAAGCAATATGCATAACCAACTAAAAGTGAAACGGTAATAAAATGTGATTTTGCTTTTGTTTTAGGAAATTATGCCTCGCAAGTCATCCGAAGATCACAAAAATACAAGAGCCTACATACCAATAATATCACATGAATACCGTACACCTATAAAAGAAAAACTAAGAAATCTTGAAAGCCGTTACATTCATGAGGGCCGGGTGGTTTTTGACAACTTATATGATAATATTCAAACTCTTTTTCAAATTATCAAACTTTTGAAAATATATGAACTTCGCGAAGGGATTTGTCCAAGATTTCTACTTGAATTCTACTCTTCAATAGAAATTACCAAAAATGATGATCAAAATATCCTTTTAACATTCTGGGAATTAAAAAGAACATTTATTTTTTCACTCGAGTCATTTGCCTCGATTCTCTCCATTCCATGTGAAGGAGAATGTTCTTACTCTAAAGAATCATCTCTTGACTCCTTGAAAACTAATCAAGAGTCAAACACACCCTATCAAACACACATTCCAACACCAAATGAAATTATTTAATCAATCACAACAACCAGACAAACCATTTTTCAAAACAAAATCCTCAAGGAAGAGCTTCATCATGACATGAGATCTTGGAATAAAATCATTCAAGATAATGCCTTTGGCACTCAAAATGACTCACCATTTCTTCCTGCATCATCATGTCACATGATGTATTGCATTCTAACAAGTAATCCTTTTAACTTTGCCTACTTTCTAACCAAACGAGTTAAAAAGATTAAAAATAAACCAAATTCCTCCAAATGGCCCCCCCAAAAATCTGGAATGATTGTAAATCTCTATGTGAATCCATTATAAAATGTAATCCTCGTCTAAAGAAAATCAAAATACAAATCATACTGGCCATCCATGAAACCCTGGGTTCATCCTACTCATCTTCAATCTATTATCTACATATTTTCTAAAAACGCCTCAAGTAATGATTCAAATGATGGTTGAGATATTTCTTATGAATTATTACTAGACATACGTAATGTCATTATCACTATGTAATATTTTCTTAACCCCTATCAACGGTCACTCAAGTACGTGTAAAACATATCTAGGTTATTATCTCATGCTTGTTGTATGAAACTTAGTTGATCTTTAAGTCATTTATATGATTCTACTTGGTTCTATTGCATGATTTCTTTTCATTTAGCTAGACCATGTGATTCTTGAAGAGATGGAAATGTCATAATCACCTTTCTAACCCTCTTAAGTTATTCTAAAAAAGGATTAACTTTTGGAAAATTTTGAAATTCTCCATAAACGGCCCCCATAAATATAGGGTGGCCCCTTATATATACTTACCTAAATAATCGACCTTTCATCTTTTGATTATGGCATCTTCTACTTTTCAAGAGTTCACTAGTGTAGATCTATGCCTTATTATGTCTCTATGATAATTTACTTTCTATTGTAATGCTTCATACAAATATTGTATGAATTTGTCATTGCTCGTATTAGATCTAGTTTTATTTTATGTTGTATGAATGTATTAGTTTCATTTGCTATTGTATGCAATTCTTGTTGGTTTAATGAAACTCTACTTTTGGTGACTTAACTATAATGTGTTACTTTAAAAGATATTTGTCTTGCACTTGTACTTCTAACTTTGTTTTGTAGCAAAACAATCTCGTGAGATCGAATCCTTGTGCCTCCAAATCAGGGGAGCTCACATCAAGGGGGAGTCTTGATATCGTCGATTTCTTTATTCCTACAATAACTCGATGATCATCCTTTTTGAATTCGACAAAAAGGGGGAGAAATGGAACAAAACTCATACCTAATGTGTAACTATTAATTTTATACAAAATGAGTTTATATCTTGTTATCATCAAAAATGAGGAGATTGTTAATACAAATAATGTCTAAAAACGTTATTTATATTTTTCGACCTCTCAACATTTTGATAATAACAAAATGTAAAAACGTTTCCGATAAAATTAAACGTTTACAAATTATAAAACTTAAAAATTCCATTATAAGATTAGTAAATTTACTTAAGGTTATGAACAAACAAATCATTAAGCATGATAGTGAACAAAAAAATTATTTTTCCTCTCATCCATTACAATTTATAAAGAGATTTTCACAAATTAATTATACAAAATGATTTCTAATTAGAATAGAAAAGTTAACCCCTTCTAGTTTCCACAGTCTATGCTAACTTTCTCCCCTGATCCATAAGCATCTTACTCTTTGCTTTCCTTCTCCCCCTTTTGTCAAATCAAAGAGGCATGATCTTGGTCTTTCATGTGATGGTTTATATATTTGTAGAGAAAGAAAGTAGATACCATGACACATTCTCCCCCTATATCGTTGCTTCCCTAGTTTCAAGGCAGGGACCTGTGGGTCAAGAGCATTACCTTCGAAGTGTTATTGGCTATAACTAGCAACAAGAAAACATGAGATAATGCAAGCAAAAAACATATACACATGTTCAAGTCCAACATGGGTTAGCTTACCATTTGGATACTTGCAAACACGGATTAGTATAAACGTAATCAAATGCATAACATCATCATATAGATATTCTGTTAGTCCCCTTGAATGTGATATTAGGTTTATCAAGTTAAACTAATCACATTTCATAAAAACAAAGTGAGTTTTAAACATATATATGTAAACAATATAACGAATAAGTTTAAAACACACAAAAGTAACTTTTTAACGTATAGGTTCTTATTAGAATCAAATAAAGAATCTATGACACACCTTGCTTGTAGAATAGCAAGATGGTTGAATGATAATTGGGGTGTGATTTCCTTCTAACTTAAAATCTAACCAAAGTTATAAGTCTAAGAAAACAAACTATTCGACTAGAACTGAAGCTTCAGCTTCAGCAGTTCTGTTTAGTTTGTTTGAGAGATAAATGCTCTTCAATGTGTTTTACATTAATTGGAAGAGATAGCATTTACTCTTTACATCTTATTCCTTTTATAGGAAAAGGAATTAGGTTTACAAGATTAACCTAGGACACATGTCATGCATTAAATGTATTGGTGAGATACCATTTAATGCACACATGGCTAAGGGCATAATGGTAAGAAAAGTAGTTGTACTTCTATACAAACTTTAGAAGTATCTTTCCCAAGGAGATTGCTTTATTCCTTTTCATATAAAGCAATCTTTTTCCCGCCTTGTAAACCTTCTAGAAGAGAAACATTTCGTTTCAGCTTCTAAGAGAATATCGACATCATTCAGCTTAGAATTGCCAACCAAGCTGAACTAAAGCTCTTGCTAAGGTCTTCTTTAGTTTTTGAACTGCTACATAAACTGAAGTGAAGATGATCTTAATCTTCTAAGTACCTGAAGAGCTGAAGCTGAAGTGTCTTTAGCGAACTCAAGATGAACTATCTTTAGCTTGTTTTATACTTAAGTGATTTTATGTTTAAATCTACTGAGAGACTGAAGGGCTCAACAAACTGACCCAACAATCTCCCCTTATTTAAATATATAAATAACCTAAGTTAAAATCAGTAGTAAGCCAGCAAACAACTTCTTCTTACACACTGATAAACTTGAACAACATAAAATGATAACCTTTCATACTAACTTTCATTACATTACAATACAAAAGATAAAGTTATTACAAAATATTATAACATCTACTACCTCAACTTCTTAATGGTCCTCATTTGCTTGAGGAGGTTCAGGTTCCTCTTGCCAACTTTAGCAAGTAAAAAGAAACTGAAAGTCCTAGCATGATCATCAATGACATGTCCTTGGTAAAGTCTGAAGAAGATTTCTCGCACAGTGTATAACATTTCATTGTTGAAATCTTTAAAGTCTTCAAGAGTGACAAAGTCTTGTCTTTAAACAGAGTTGAACAAGATCATACCTAGACATGGATTATTAAGCACAGTCCAAGCTGGATGATCTTCATACTGAACTGATGATTTAAACTTCTTGGTTGACCTAAAGTAGTCATGAATATCATCAACATGTTTTCTATTCTTTCTTGCAAGATCATTCAGCTTGTCAAGAGGATCTTGTTCACTAAAGGGTTTGCTGAAGTCAATCTCTAGTTCAGCTTTAGTTTTATGCAGATAATCCATTCTTTTCTTAATTTTCTCATAGATGGCAGACCATCTAGCTTTTTCTGTTTGGACAAACCTGCATTACCTCTCTCAATTTACTGAGATGTAAGCCACTAGATTTTAAGTCAAGAATGACTTCATCAATTTCATCTTCCTTATATACCTTCAGTGTAATAGGTCCCTTTCTTTTAAGCACATCACAATTTGTGATTTTGACTGTACCCTTATGTTCAACATCTTATCACAGTATTTATCACACTGCAAGTTGGCTTTGTAAAAACCTGTCACCACATCAAAGCCCAGAAGATCAATCAGTTCTTCTTTAACCACTTCCTCTTCTTTCTTAGCCATCTCAGCTTTGGCTGTTTCTTCAAGCCTCTTTTGTTCTTTAATTTGATCTGTTGTTAAATGGATGTGTTCACCTACTTCAGTTTAAAGTCAAATTGCTTTAGTTTATTCAGCTTAGAAGATCTAACCATGGAGCCAGTCAAATTGTCTTCTTCATTAGATTCACTCTCAGTACCTTCTTTTCCAGCATCTTTGGAAGACACAGCTTTCTTGCCCTTGTCTTTCTTAATTAGCTCCCCCTCAGGTTGAGGAGGGCTCTTTGGGGAACTGGAGAGGAAGGGTGATTGAAATTGTGTTGTTGTTGAAGTGATGATTGGTGGAATGATTGTTGTTGTTTCAGGTGTTGTTGGTTTTGGTTGTTGGTTTAGGTTTGCCTTTTCAACATTTTTTTCAGTTCTTTGTTTGAATAGCTGAGTGATTGTAGCTTGTTTTATGTTCTTCTCCCCTCAGCAGGGTGAGTGACAGCTTGGTCTGCTGAAGGAACACCTTGATCACCAGCTTTGTGAGATGCTTTCTCAACAGCCTTTGCAAACCTGTGCAAGGCTTTAGTTACCTTGGAGAGAAGACTTAGAAGAGCATCCAATGTCTTGATCTTAGCTTGAATAGAGGAAACCTGGCCTGGTAGAGAAAGAAATTCAGTTGGAAGTTCCCACTAAAGAGTCTTCAGTTCAGCTACTTGAGTGGTAAGATTAGAGACAGTTGAAGTAAACTTCTCCAGCTTGGTAGGAATTTCTTTCAAATCCCTTGGAAGCTCAACTTTTAATTTCTCTACATACTTCTTTAACTCCTTGATCTCCCCAGATAAATCATTAAACTTGGAGGGGAGCTCTTTTAGCTTAGTTGGTAATCAGTTGATAAAATAATGAGAAGATAAAAGCTTTGACAGTTCTAGTGTTAAATATTTTACGAGTAACTCAGTCAGCTATTCCACATTTGGATATGAAGGTTGGGCTTTGAACCAAACAGTTTCAGCATCAACTTCTTCTTCTTTATCAGCTTGCGAGTTCAAAGTGTGAAGAATGTGCAATTGTTTGCTCAGCTCTTGAATTTGAAGTCTATGGAGATGGATGATGTGAACCTGAAGCATCTTCAGTTTCTTTAGGTTCTTCAGCATGAACCTGTTTAGCACCATCCTTTTTAGCATTCACTTCTTCATCCTCATCCTCTTGAACATTGATTAGTTGATCATCTTTAGGGGAGTCCAAATCCATAAAATCAACATCAACATTTTCCATCAGCTTGGACAAATCCTCCTGCTTGATTTCCTTCTTTATATCATCAGAACTGGAGATGTCAGAAGATGTGTTGAATTCTTCCTAAACATATTCAATCTCCTTTTCAATGGAGTCGGCTCCCTTTCTTGTGGCAGGTTTAGTGAGGACAATTTCCAACCCTTCACTAGAAAATTTGGATTTCTCTTGTTGATGAGATACTGAATCATTAGGATCAAATTTGCCAAGATCAGCTTTAGCTGTGGAAGCTGCTGAAGCATCATGTCTTGATGCAAACTTAGAGTGTAGAATTATAGAATATGAATAAACATGCTTTGTTGTGGATGCTGACACAACTCTATTGAGTTGAGGGTTGACTCCTTCTTTACTGGTGACCCCTAAAGATGTTGGGCCACAAGTTGCTTACTGGACCTCATTATACATTCCAGCAACCACAGGGGTGGAAGTTGGAGGTTGGCTTGGGTTAGGATCCAAATCCCCTTTTGACGAGGAGACACCTTTGGTTGCCTCTATCTTGGACTGAGGATGGTTATATAAAACAGGAATTTGCTTCCTCCTATGTCTATATTTAGCTCCAGGCTTTGTGCCTTTGGGAACCTTCTTCTTATCTTTTAAGGAGGTTTTGGGAGCTTTGATTGCCACAGGCTTCTCTACATTGCAGATGGCCAACATGTGGTCTATGAAGGGAGGTCCATCAGGTTGGCTTTTCTTCCGTGCCCAATTGGGAACACTGAAGACTTGAGTGAGGTTAAGGGTTACACCATCATTTCCATAACCCTCTATCTCATGTTCCAGTAACATAGATAAAAACCTAGGGTAAGGGACAACTCTTTCTCTAGTTTTCTTATCCAGCTTACTAATGAGATCCTCCCAAATCAACCTAGCATAATCTATGTTAACCCTATTTGCAAGACAATAAATGATAATAGCATCTTTGTTGGTTATTTAATCAAATCCCCTAGTCTTACCCCCTAGACATTGAATGATTTGGGCCATTAACAACTTCCACCTAGGAGGAAGAAGACTCTTTCTGAGAGTTTCTTTTGGCTTTAACGGCCTCCCCATACCTAATTATTAGAAACCACTGTCTTACTATTTCTATAGAATGTGGTTCAACATATTCACTAGAGTGGGCAAAGTAGTGTGCCTCAATGGCATTCCTAAAAGTATTTACCTCTACTTCATCTAAAATACCCCCACTAGGAGTTAAAAACCAAACAGTTGAGTTTTTAAGAGCTTTGGCAGTGTACCAGAACTCAGATAGATACTCCTTGTACTGATTTGGTGTTCTAGTAAATGCCTTCCTAAGACAACATTTGGAGATGAAGTCTGGGACAACTTTAAAGTAGTCTGAGTTTGTATGTGGAAGGTAAAGAAGAGCAACTTCATTGTTGGGATTGAAGATGATTTCTCCAATGTCAAACCCAACTTGAGTGGCAGGCTCAAAAGGAATAGGCCTTTCTGGTTTCTCCTCTTATGGAACTTGTTCTTGTTGTTGAGGGATTTGTTCTTGGTGTGATGATTCTGCCATCTTAGGTTAGGGTTTTGAGGTGTTGATTTGTTTGGATTGGTTATGTGTGTGTTTTTTATGAAAGATGTTTTGTGAAAAGTGATTTGTTAAAGTGATGTTTTCGGTTTTATAAGGATTGTAATTGTTCTGAAAGTGATTTGTTAAAAAATATTTTGAAAAGTTTTATCTTCTTTTGAAAGATATAAGGATTTGAAAGGTTTTTAGGGTTTTATTTTCACATTTTGCTAAACTTTGTATTTAATGAAAGTTAGCAAAAATGCTTTCTGACATCTTGAACAATGAACAACCGTCTATTCAACTGTAAAAGTAGGTGAGAGAGGATAGGTGAGGTCATTCGAACGTTTGGATATTCTTTTTTAATAAAATTAGAAAATTATATTAATTTTGAAAATCACTTTTGTTTTGAAAACTGACATATGATTGATGTTTTGAAAGAGCTGAACTAGATTTAAGTTTGGTGTTATGTTATGCTGAACAGATATTGGTAATCTTTCCCAACACCAATGCTCTAGCGAAGGCGACAAAACTACACATGCTCATGCAAATCCATGAATGAGACATATGTGATTGCTCAGTTACTTCACTCGAGGAAGCTGAAGAGTTAGATCAAAATTATGGCGTAATCTTTATCAACACTAATGCTCTAGCGAAGGTGACAAAACAACACATGCTCATGCAAATCCATGAATGAGACATATGTGATTGCTCAGTTACTTAACTCAAAAAAGCTAAAGCTCAAGATCTGGTCTAGGTGTAAAAACTAAATTGAAGAAAATAAATCAGTTTTTGTTCAGTTCTTGATGTTCACCAATACCAATGCTTTAGAAAAGGAGACAAACCCACCTATGCTCAATCAAATCCATGAGTGAGACACAAGTGATTGCTTAGTTACTTAACTCAAGCAAGCTAAAGGTTAATAAGCAAAATCTGAACTGGCACTTAACAAATAAAGTTTAGGTTCAGTTTACGTTGGAAAGCTGAACCTTCAGTTTTCTTTATTCAGAACTGAAGGTTCAGGTTTTGTATCATCAATGTTCAGCATACCTAGTTCAACTATCAATCTTTTGAAAGTTAGCTCATCTAGAGGCTTGGTGAAGATATCAGCAAGTTGATATTGAATGGGAATAAAATGTAATTCAATGTCCCCTTTTAGAATATGATCTCTAATAAAGTGATATTGGATATCAATATGCTTTGTTATTGAGTGCATAACTGGATTGTTTGAAATTGCAATAGCACTTGTGTTATCATAAAATATGGGTACCTTCTCATAGATGATGTCATAATCATTGAGTTAACTCTTTATCCATAGAATATTGGCACAACATCTAGCAACAACTACATATCTAGCTTCAGCTGAGGACATAGCTACAGATTGCTGCTGTTATGCCAATTTACTTCCTAATTATCCAATGTACATGATTTGTTTGAAAAATATCCTAAGTAGAAAAACAAGTCGTTGAACATAAATATGTTCAGCGAGTCATCCTCAAGAATTCCTTTAGAGTCTGAAGAAAAGACTTGGCACAACCTGAGGCGGTTCTCAACGAGTGAAGAAAGGAACAAGATCAAAATGATGGAGTTAGTGAGTGTTGACAAATAACATACTAACTCCCTGAAGACTATCTTTGAAAGAAAACAACCTGAAGACTAACAACTAAAAACAAAGGAAGACAAAAGTATAAGAGTTGCTAAAATGAAAATAGTTAATATAACTATTTGCTTTTGTCCTTTGATGGAAAGTGCACATGGGAAAGTGTACTTTGGCTGGAAAACGCACATGGGTACACATGGGTTTACTTTACTAAAGCTACTAAGAGAAGCTTTACTTTTTGCATTATAAGTAGCAGGTTGTAAAACATAGATAGTGTCCATTCCTAAACAAACACAAAATACAAAATGTATTAGTTGATAGGTTTGATCCTCTCCTAGAACATACTAAGCTAAGATGCTTGTGGTACATATTAGGAGAGTTTATTTGTCATTCAATCCCGGTTGTTGTTCCGCCAACAACCGGGTATAATTCTTTGGTATAGATATATCAATAAAGAGTTAAACGTTGAAAAGTACAAATTGTGTTATTAGTATCTTATCGGTCTCGTGTTGAATATATTCATATATGTTTGCACGATTTTAAGGACCAACAAGTGCTATCAGAGCCTATGGATTATTCTTATGATCCAGATCCTTTTGAAAAGATTACTAATAGCATTTGAGCTATGTCATAATAGCGTGTCTTCAAAAATTGCTAATGATGTTGCAACTTTTAAGGGGGAGATGTACACTGTTATTGATAAAAAGCTAAAAAAGCTAAAGCCTCATCCCCATCTTATCTTCAATAGATAAGTCAAACAAAACTAAAGCACAGATCCACACCTCATAACCATAAAAAATCACACAAAACCTCATCAATCCTCACGTTACAACAAAAACAACACAAAACCAGATCCAAACATTATCTAAACTCTTTTTCAAAAACTCAAACATGAAACCCAAAATAAATAATCAAACAAAAACCATCTCAAGACACTCAAAAATAATAAACAACTGATCTAAAAACCTAAATTGCAAAAAAATAATGAAAAAACCACCCGACTACAGAGGGAGGGATTGTTCATCATGAATCAATTTTTTTGTATAAGGTTTTTTTGTTACCAGTGTGGTGATGGTCGGAGGGTGCAAAGATGATGGTGATGGGATTTTTGTGTGAAGATGAGTGGTTTTGGGTTGTTGCCAGCGAGTGCTGAGTAGACAAGGTGTTAGATATGGTTTCATTGACCGGTGACATCAGTCTATGGTTATGGAAGTATAGAGAGGAAAGGCTATGGCAACAGAGGTATCAAAAGGGTGCATCATTGGTTGTTCAGTTTAATGAAACTGATAAATGCTGGTGATTATCAGTGGGTCACGAACCCAAGACTAAACTCACAAACCAACCCCCCAACGAAACAAAACCGATGAACATGGAGTTCATTTTCAGTTTTAAAAAGATTGGTGTGCGGTATTAGCCTTTTAAAACATGTTTGTCAGTCTTTGATAAAACAAAAGCGATGTGTGGGGCTTCAGATTTATTTAAAACTAATGGTGTGTTCCGTTTTATGAACTGATAGTGGGTTTATTAAATGTAATAAAACTGATAACGCTTATGTGTTTCTTTAGTTTATAAAGGAACTAAATAATGACGGGATTAATATCATTATATATACCTACGTGCTAATGGAATGGGCCTCAAATCAGTTTCAGTGGTGTTTAAAATGAAGAGGACTTAAGGTGTGCGCGTACATATGGTGATTATATCAGTTTTCGAAAACTTAAACCAAGATCACGTGTATCTGTGTTAGTAAGTCATGAATGGAAACTGAACCAATTCAGTTTTAAACCTCCAACGCTGAACCCTTGAACTGAACTGATCCCTTTAGCTTGAACTTTCATTCAAAAAAGAAACCGAGGAGATAGGCTTCATTAGAGGAAAAAGAAAGGTGGGCCTCTAGTGGGCTTAATCATGTATACGTGAAGTTTCACGTTACAAAGCTGAAAACAGAGGCAAATTTCACGTGTAGGTCACAATCAGATTAAACCGTCAGTTTGAACCCTTCTCCAAAATTGAACCCTCCAGCGAACCTGAACACCCTTTCAGAGCTGAATCTCCAAAGGTGAACCAAAGGTCAGCAAACTCCCAAAGCTAAAGCAGAACTTTCAGTTTTGATCTCCGTCGCTGAAGCTAAACTGAACCCCTCAGTTTTTTTTCTTTAGCGAATTACATTTACAACAAGGTATATAACTTCAAAATGTTGAGTCAAACATGAAGTTCGTCCATTATGTATGTTAGTCTCGGTCAATCAATTAGTTAACGTTGTAATAGGAAAGTATCGGGAATCATGCTCGATAGTTAATTTAATATTGTATATATTTCGGGTTTAATCCCAAGCAAAACCCGAGCTCGGGTCCTAGTCAAATATCCCGAACGTCACTTAATGTGTCGGGGTATATAAGTAACTTTTCCACCTAGGAAAAGTAAGTGGATTTCATTTTATAATATTTCATTTTTCTCTTTTCTCTTTTCTCTCTAACCTCTCTCTTGTTTCTCTCTCTAGAAATCTTCCCACTTTCTCTTTTCTTCTTCGATTCGGTATATGTTATGAAGTGATAATCGGGATCCTACAATTGGTATATCTTGCGTTTTGTTCATTGCATTTTGTCTCAAAATCTTGCGTTTTGTTCATTGCGTTTTGCCTCAAAATCTTACGTTTTGCCTCAAAATCTTACGTTTTGTTCATTGCGTTTTGTCTCAAGATCTTGCGTTTTGTCTGAAGGTTGCGTTTTGTCTCATTGCGTTTTGCCTGAAGCTGCGTTTTGTCTATTTAGATTTGTCCAATATTCTTGGTTGAGATTTGACAATCGTTCTTCGTTGAGACTTGATTTACTTTGACCAACCTTAGACCATTAACTCTTACGGGTTTAACTTACATACTTCAACTTAAAAGACAAATCTAACATCAAACAAACCAGAAAACACAAACGATTATTCATTCACGGTTTTCTATTGATTTTGTAAAATCCTGTTAATTCATTTATCGGTTTTAATCATAGACGTGTAAAATCCCGTGAACGTGAATTGCATACAAGACCACAACTTCAATCACATCATATCCACTTAAGATCCAACAACTTTCACACTTCATAATTCATAACCATTCATTCATCATGTCTACTCCAGTCAATACATCCTCAACAGATAGTCAAATGCACAACAATATCATGGCAGCTGGTTCAAAAGATCGTCCACCAATGCTTGGACCAGGAAGATATTCACAATGGAGATCACGTTTTCTACGGTACATTGACACGAAACCAAATGGTGAGGGACTGAGAAAAAGCATACTATCTGGTCCCTACGTGCCATCTACTGTACTAGTTCAAGCTGTTGCTGCAACGGAAGGTAATCCTGCAATACAACAACATACAACAATTGAAACAGTATTGAACATGACTCCAGAGAACAAAGAACACTTTCTGTCTGAAAAAGAAGCAATTTTCTTGCTTTTAACTGGTATTGGAGATGATATCTATTCCACTGTTGATGCTTGTAAAACAGCGAATGAGATGTGGATAGCCATTGAAAGGCTACAACAGGGTGAATCATTGAACGTACAAGATGTAAAGACCAATCTGTTCTGGGAATTTGGGAAGTTTACTTCTCGAGATGGAGAATCAATGGAGTCGTATTACTCACGGTTTTATAAACTGATGAATGAGTTGACAAGGAACAACTTGCAAGTTACTACAATGCAAGTGAATGTTCAATTTCTTCAACAACTTCAACCAGAATGGTCAAGATTTGTGACGGTTGTCAAGCAATCAAAAGAAATAGACACCATCTCATATCACACACTTTTTGACATTCTGAAGCAGTATCAAAATGAAGTTAATGATATCCGTGCTGAGAGAATAGCCAAAAGTGCAAATCCATTAGCACTTCTTGCGGCTGCTCAACCATATTCAGATAATTACTATCAAGCACCAAAACCTCAAAGATCTAATGCAACATCATCTTCTACAAGACCTAGTGCATCTACCAGACACAAAGGCAAAGAGATCGCCAAACCAGTTACACCTCAATCTGAGTCAGTATCTGAAGAAGACAGTGATCCTGAACAAGCTTAGAGGGATAAGGACATGCAAAAGAATTTGGCACTCCTTGAAAAATATTTCAAAAGGCTCTACAAACCTACTAACAACAACCTTCGAACTTCTTCAAACTCCAGGAACAAGACTGAAGATACCACACTGATTCGGTGCTTTGTATATATATAAAATAACACAAATGCAAATCTCAACCAAATGCCCTTAACCAAGGCAAAAGGTCAAAACACTATAGGCATCCGATAAGCAACAAACAAGTATATAGTGCTTTAAACTGCAAAGGGATTTGGCCACTTTGCAAAGGAATGCAGGAAATCCAAAGCGTGTTAAAGACTACTCGTATCACAAGGAAAAGATGATGATGTGCAAACAAGCTGAACAAGGTGTTCCACTGCAAGCTGAGCAAGCTGATTGGCTAGCGGACACGGATGAAGAGATTGATGAACAGGAATTGGAAGCACATTACAGTTTCATGGCAAAGATTCAGGAGGTCTTACCAGAAGAATCCAGTTCAACTGAACAGCCATTGGAACAGGTACAAAACAATGATGAAAATAATGTGTTTGCCAATGAAAGACAACATTTAGAAAATACTGTCATGAAATGTGCTGAAAAGCGTGTTGCGCTTGCTAATTTAATTGCAAATTTAACTCTTGATACTGAGGAAAACAAAACGATTTTAAAGCAATTAAAGAAAGCAAACGCATCATTGACTCAAGAACTAGAGGAGTGCAAAACTAACCTTGATGAGACTAGTAGGGCTCTGGGGGAGGCTACTAGTTGTCGGGATAGTTGTCTTATTGCACTTCAGAACAAACAGAATGAGCTTGAGAAGTACATAGCCTTTAATGACCGGACGATGAGATTATGAAATACTTCAAACAAAGTTAAATGATACTCTAGGACTATTAGCTCTTAAAGAAATTGAAATAAAAGAAGGTGTGAAAACAAAAGCCTATGAAATTTTCAGTTACGTGGGCAATCAGAAACACGATTAGTTATCAAAAAGAGTCTTTTTAAAACAAGTCACAACTGGAAGGATTAAATCTCAAAGAGAAAACCAATGTCATTTCGGATTTAAGGGTAAGGAAGAGAAAGATATTACAAGATGATCGAAATGGACAAACAAATAAATTTTTTGAATGAAATAGTTATTATACTCGTAATCAGTCAATATCAGACCATTCTTAATGTTGCACCCACATGGCCCTCGACATATAAATGGTAGACCAAACCTTTGCTAATCCAAGGTAACCTCAAGAAGCTCAAATTGAAAAGCCCTGTTTTGTATGATAACCCAATAGTACATCTGTTCTTGCAAACAATTTTGGCCCCCCAAACAGGGAAGAACCATGACTTTTGCAAAATAATAGTAGATCAAAATTGAATAAAGATATGTGAAACCATAATTACACAAACAGAATAGTCATTATTGAAAATATAATCAAAGCACCATCACTGAGTAGCTTTATCATTGGAAACGCAAAAGAAGTTAGGAAGACAATGTGGATAAAAACCGTTGTTAGACACAAAACAAATCATTGCTAAAAAACATTGTCTTCTAACCCTTTTCGAAATCCAATTAGTAAAAGTAGACAAGTTTTTAACGACATGACATTTAACATCAATCAATTTAGAGAAATTGTTGATCAAACTTGGTTTAAACATACTAGTGATTATTTTCGGGTGCCAACTGCTAAAGATATGGAAGTTTTGATAAAAACCTTATTAATGCCTCTTTCCATAAAAACTCAAAATGATAGTTTTTGTTTTGAACATGAACTTAAAACGGAAATGCATGAAGATTATGAGTACGTTAAATCCCTTTGAAAAAAGAGTTGACGAACTTGAACTCCTGAAAAGACTGATTTATTCAAACTATTGATCTACTGTTTTATTTGTTTCCCCCCCTCGCAGAGTGTGTTGTCCTAAAAGATGTTACATGTTCATAAATTGCATTCTCTGTCTGATTTAAATGCTTATGCTGAATTACAATGCTTGTATCTTCATAAAGTCAAAGAATGTGAATGTCTTGCAAAACAGCTTCAAACAAACTGAATCAGTTCACAAATGAAGTTTCATAAAAAGATTTTTAAGAGTTTTGCTAACTTGAAAAACACACAGTCGATTCGTCTTGAACTCTCTTTACAACAAAGTAAAGAACAAATGAAAAACAACTCAGTTTGCAAAGAAAAACGGATCAAATGTATTTATCGTAAAAGAAGTGAACAAATATCAATGAAAAACAAGATTTGAAAGCTCAAATGCAAGACAAGAAACTTAGCCATCTAGTGAGTTTAAAGAACCTCATTGAAAGAAAAGCAAAGGAAAAGTTCGTTGGAAACTCATTTGATAAACCATGCTTTGATGCGACAACCAAATGCTCAACGGATTTCCAAAACCATCAGTTTTAGGAAAACCAGACTCCTTTTTTCAAAATCCTCCTGAAAAGTGAAGTTTTTAAATAAAAACACTTCGGTTTAATAAAACTAATGTGTCGGATGGTTTGTTTAAACAAGTCACTCAACAGAATTTGCCTCAGAATAGAAAACAAGCGGAAATAACCACCGAATGTGCTTAAACCAACAACAGGAATAAAGAATTTCACTACCACAACAACAATCTAGAACACCATCAATGCCTCATGCTTTCAAGGAATACAAATCCTCACGTGTCTAAATCTACATGATTAATCACTAATACTAGTGTTAGCAGACACAGCTTTAAGTGGCTATCAGAGTTAAAGATAAGGTATGTGCCCAACATATTCAAGTGAAGTTTAAACCACAAGGGAGTAGAAGAACACCATAAGGAAATAAGTAATTCTAAGGAACACAAAGTCTGTAACTGCTGAAATGACATTTCAAAATCCTAGAACTTTGAATGTGAATGCTATTGTGCTGAATTTGGAAAATGTATGTTTTAAATTCTAATCATGATGCTTGTGTTTCTAGATACTTGAATGACATGAACGCTAGAACTAAGAAGCCTAAGGTAGTGCCTATTAGTGCTAGTAAACCCAAGAGAAAAGCAAACAAATCTGTTGCAACACCCCATAAGAAAACAGTTGCATCAGATACCATCTTTTCAAAATCCAAAAGTTACTATAAAGATTTTGTTTATGAGAATAGAAATCAGGAAATGGAAATGGTGGATAGCTAAGAGATGTCCATCAGATATAAATGTACACAAAAGCCTCTAAGGACCAAAAAACATGGATGCCTAAAATCAAGTGGGAGGGGGGGGGAAAGAGATGTATCAACAAGAGATAAGCCCACTATAATTTGTCTAAATGTCCATCCGTCCTCTAATTCTCTTTGCAGATTTAACAACTCATCTTATGTCATTGTTGAGCTCAGAAGCCACAAAGCACATGATGGAAATCCAAGCTGTTGTGTAATTTAACGAAAAATTTCTGGGTACTGTTTCGTTTTGGAAATGACAATTTGCTTTCCAATTCTGGTTAATATGGCAGATCTGAATCAAGGAAAAAACACGATCAAACGGGTTTATTACATCGAAGGCCCAATCATAATCTTTTCCCTTGGTTGGTCCCAATCCTGTGATTCGGTAGTTGGAGGTTGCTTTCAGGAAATCTCTTGTTTTGTGAGAGATCTTCAGGAAATGATTACTAACTGGTAATCGTGGTCCGATCTCTACACTATTTATCTCTTCAAGTAAACTACTTCTCACGCTAATCTGTTTCCATGGACTAAAGCCACCAACTCAAGCATGGATATAGCAATCGAGACTATCCCATCTTAACTTCGATTACATCACCTTACTCTCAAAGAAAGATATTGTGACATGGCTTACCTAAGTTGAAATATGACCAAGATCCACTTTGTTCGTCTTGTGAAATGACAAAGCAAAAAGAAGCTCATTTAAGTCAAAAGCTGTTCCAAGTTCTAAAGGAAGGCTGAATTTGCTTCACACGGACTTGTGTGGTCCAATGCGGGTTGCAAGCATAAATGGGAATAAATATATTCTGGTGATTTGTTGAAGACTCATATTCAAGAAACTCTTGGACTCTTTTTCTACGATCCAAAATGAAACACCAGAATTCTCAAAGACTTTCCACGATGATACAACGCAATCTTCAGCTCAAGTTAAAAGTGCCGAACTGACAGAGGCACAAGTTCTTGAATAAGGACACTCAGTTTATTTCAAAGAATGAAGCATTGAACATCAGATCTACTCCTCGAACACCTGACAAAACGACGTTGTCGAAAGACGGAACTGCACTCTGTTGAGGCTTCTCGAACGATGCTTTCACAGCTTCTAGAGCTTCCAATATCTTTTTGGCTGAAGCAGTTGCAAACCGCATGCTAAAACCATAACATATCAATCATCAATCGACTCAATGGAAAGACGGCATATCCAACATCATTTAATGACAGGATAACCTTCAATAAACATCTTCACATCTTTGGTTTGCATTTGTTACATAACACGAAGATGGGGAAAATTTGGATAAGATGAAAGAAAAAGGGGATCCATGTGTCATGGTGGGATATTCTACTCAGTCGAAGGGATATCGTATTTACAACAAGAGAACACGCTTAATAGTTGAGTCCATCCATATCAAGTTTGATGAAAATCAAACACTGATTTCTGATCACAACAGTTCAGACTCGTCACCACAACACAAGGATGTCTGTTGAAAATAATCTCTACAGGCCGTCGTTCCCTCAAGGATAAAAGGCGTCATATTATGACAAATCTGACCCCGTACCCTAAGACAAAATGCTTGTTCCTACAGCTGAGAAGGCAGATTCGTCACAACAAGGTTAGAATTTCTCATTCGGGTCCTTTACTTGAAAGAATATACAATCCAGCCAACACGTTACATGCTGAGACAACAACAATGATCAAGCACTGAATGCATCATTTCAAGAAGCTGAATTTATCAATCCTTTTTGTACACGGGTACAAGAAATTGGTGAGTCTTCCTCACGCAACATTGATAATACCGATGTGCATTCATTTCAACCATAAAGTCATGATTATCGATGGACCAGAGATCATCCATTAGAACAAGTTCGTGGAAATCCAACCATGCCAGTTCAAACAAGACGACAGCTTGCCACAGATCCTGAAATGTGTATGTTCGCGCTCACGGTGAGTATTGTTGAACCGAAGAACATTAAGGAGGCGATGGCTGATTCTGCATGGATCGAAGCAATCATGATGAACTACATCATTTCAACAACTAAAATCTAATAATAGTCGACTAAACCATTTGGCAAGAATGAATTATAAAGCTAAAGTGTTTATGGAAGAACAAAGAATGATGAATATCAGAACTGTAAATCCGCAACAAACACGACTTTAGCAAAGGTTATGCCTCAGGAAGAGGGTATTAATTTTGAAGAATCTTTTGCAAACCAGTTGCTCGCTTGGAAGCAGTTCGGATTTTCATTGCCTACGCAGCACACAAGTCTTTTCCAATCTATCAGATGGACGTGAAAATGGCATTTCTTAATGGTCCAAACTAAAGGAGAGGTTTATGTGCTCACCAGAAGGGTTCGTTTATCCAGAATCATCCAGAAAAAGTCAAAACCTTTTGGTGTAGAACGCTTTGTATGGTTAAAACAATCGCCAAGAGCCAGTATGATGAACTTTCCCAACTTCCCTGATGTCCAAAGGCTTGTACTAAAGGTACAATTTGACCCAACATATAATCAATATAACATATGGGGAGAGATATTTTACTAGAGTATATTTACGATGATGACATAATATTTGGGTCTACAAACCCAAAAATATACAAAAAGATTGAAAAGTTAATGCACAGTAGATTTGAAAATGTCCTAAATTGGGGGAGAATGAAGTTCTTTTAATGACTACAGATCCACCATTCCCCAAAAAGTATTTTTATCAATCATAGCCATGTACGCTTTAGAAATTCTGAAAAAGTGCATAATATGGAAAACTGTCACTCCATTGGTACAACCATTGTGCTACAAAACCCAAACAAGGATAGTAGAATTGAGTGGAGAACCCGTATACCAATCTGATTATCATAGTAAAAATCCGGTTCACATCACGAACTGACATCTAGTAGACCCAGACATATTGCAAGCTGTATTGCTATTGTGGCATGTTATCAAGCACGAACAACACATAAAGCACCTCAAAGAGGATAAAAAATCTTTAAATACCTAAAAGGGTACCATTAACATGGGACTCTGGTATCCAAAGGATTCTGGCTTGGAACTAGCCAGCAAAAATTTTTTAGACGCTTATCAGCCAGGATGCATTGATACTCGCATAAGCACTTCTGGAGGGATACAGTTTCCTTGGTGATAAGCTAGTGATTAATGTCAAAGAAAACATAACTGGCACTGCAATGTCTACAGCAAAGCAGAGTAACGTGGCCGTTATCTGCAAGTAGTGCTCAAGTAAATGTGGATGATGACACAACTAAAGATTATGGCGTCAACTACAACAAAATAACCGTTTTTATTTGCTACACTCATCAGCCATCGAACAATATACACGCAACCTCGTACAACATTCGAGAACAAATCCCATCCATACACGGTATCCTTAATCAAAGAAGAAACATGATTGAAAAGTTGAATAAATGAACTATATTTATGTCAAACTTAAATACCAAATAGCTGACATGTTACAAAAGCCCTTCCTTAGAGGAACGGTTATTAAGTATCTATCAGAAAAGATGGTATGAGAATTTTGACACTAGCTGATCTGGGAGGATTATGACAAATAAACTGCTTGATATCATACATCAAACATCGATGACCATTTACAAATGTTTTTGAAAAACGAAAATAAAAAACATAAAATCAAAAAAATTACCAAAAAGTAATCTTCTCGACATGTCTCATGGAATCGATAACATTTACGTTCTTAGAAATTCCGATAACATAGACATAGGTGAGTAAAATGAAGTTCGAGCGAAGAGTTTTTCAAATAGTTTCAAAACAATTTCATTTCTAATTTCTAAATGCTAATGTGCACAGATCAGTACAGTAATCCGACTTCAAATTAAGGAAGGTTTATCACTTATCTTCACAAACTGAGAAAATTAACGTTATCTCGGTCTTGAGCTGATTCTTACAAAACATTCAAGTTTTTAGCTTAAGAAAAGGATAGTCCCACAGTATCAGTGCGCCTTAGATTAAATTAAATGCTTAGAGAAATAATAACTATATAAAGTAATGCCATAGAACAAGATTGGTAATAACTGATAGGGTGTTTTTAAAATGCCTTAGCGTTGAGAAGAGAAGTCCTCAAACAGTTGGTTTTTCAAAAGATGAACAACAATTTTTCAAGAAATTCTCGATGACTAATTCATAATCTTTCAAAATTGTGTGTTCAACACTCCATCCCTCACAATATTTTCAAAAGACAATAATTTCTCAATTGGTCCTAATTTTTGAGGTGTGGAGTCTTTCGAAAAACAAAGTTTTAAATGATTTTGGATACATAAAAAAATGACAACTCTTATGGTAATCCAAACATTATAAAAATGATCAAACCAATTCATGCTGATAATAATTCTCCCCACAGAATTTTCAAGACATATTTAATCACAAGGAATTTCAAAAAGTACGTGTTTAATATTTAAAATAAGGGGAGAATAATGTAATTCAAAATATGATCATTCGAACTCAAAATGCTGAAAAGTAAGGAAAGGTTTTATGTTCGATCTTATACCCACAGACATCTTAATTACATAGACGATCTGAAGTCATAAGTGGTTAGGTAGGAAGTCAATCCTATGATCCAACCAGAAACCAGTAGGATCATAACCCAAGGATAAATCCAAAGTTAGAAAAAGCAGTCCTTATATATGATTGGAAATGAATGTATATATTATAATGCCGACTAAGATTGAGCTAACACTGGAACAATCACAACAAGGTGTTAGTAATGACGTCTTGGTAAGCATTGAAGGCGTTGAAGAATTAAAAAGAAATGTATGGATAAAGGGTCTAAAGAAAGAAGCCCTCCACACAACTTAAGGCAGAAACCGGGTCAATACATATGCTGTCAGGATCACATGTTGATTGCTGACATTGAAGACGACATCATGGACCCAGTGATGCAATGCACAACCCTTCCCAGCCATTTGGGTTTCTCTCAACAGAAACTTGTCTCATTTGTCACGGAGATACACACGTTATCTATTGACATCTCATTCCGAGATTGTTGATATTGAATAGGTGGCAATATGCTCCAGCCTCCGAGTACTAAAACCAAAATGCACTAATCGAGTCTAGAGCCAAAAGATCAATCTAAATCTCGTTAGGACACATTCCATTTCAAACACTTGTTGAACATCATCAAGTTTACAAGCTGTTAACAAGAGTCCTACGCAATATCATTGTGATATTTGCCAGAACATCCGAGTGATACTTATGTATTCATAATGAAGATGGAAATCCTGCTTGAGTCAGCATCAAACAAGCTCTTGGTAGGTGACTTGCGAGATTCTATATGAATCAAACTTGTGAGAAACTGGATACGATTTGGTATCAGTAAATGGAATTAGACGGTTTGATGAATTTTGATAAAAAAGATTAAAACTGCCCGATGGTTGTTACAAAAACATCATTTAACAAGTAATACGCATCCATTGATTTTCCAAATCAATTTTCTCGATTAACACTAACGTAAACCTGCAAGGTAAAAACGTTGTGACTTAACCTAATCAACCAAATCGATTTATTGACCCCATAGTCATGCTCATTCTACAAAGACAAACTATCATGAAAGTTCAAGATTTAAAGACAAAGACTTCTGATTTGAAGCTTTCAAGATTAGGTATAATATGAGAATGTTGGTAAAAGACACAAGATCGCAAGATGGCAAAGACGATAAAGAACACTGACTAGGCTCAAAAAGTCCAGATTCGCAAAGCATGAAGGAACAAGCTACAACAAAGAACAAAGAGAAAAGACCAAGACGCACATGGCCTTAACGAAGAAAGTAGTCTCATTGATCTCATGAAGGAGATGTCATCAATGAACACACTTTCGGGGAGATTTTTAGGCCGAAAAATATTTAGTCGAACATGAAGTCGTTCATTATTATTTTAAGTCTCGGTAAATCATTTTTTTAAGATAAATAAAACATGTAATAGGAAAAGCATCGAGAAAATCGGCATCGATAGTTTATCGGTAATATTTTGTACATGGTTTTGGTTAAATCCTAAGCAAAAACCCTAGCCGTGGTCCTAGTTAATATCCCGCGCGTCATTTAAACGCGACGGGATAATATAAATCTTTTCCTATTTAGAAAAGAGTTTAGTTGTTCATTCTAAAATATTTCCATTTTTCATTCTTTCTCTATTTCTCTGCTCACTCTCTCTATTCCTCTTTCTCTCTCTAAATCAACTCACTTTCTTTATCTATTTTCTTAATGGATTCGTGGTTTGTTATATAAAGTGAAGTGTTATACGGGATCCTACATTGGTTTTAAAGCATATAATATTACGTGAGGACACGCAATCGCTTAGTTTGGGGAATTTTAATATGTGTGAAAACACATATCCTTTTTATATCAAAAATGTCCCATAAAAGACAAATTTGTGCTTAAAATACTTGTATATTGCTTGTTTTGTCTTTGTGGTTGTGTAGGTACGGATATTGCAAAAATCACAAGAAAACGGTCAAAACTGGACAAACACGGACACGGGAACGGAATTGAGGGTGCAAAAGCTGGGAGAATGCTATCATGGTCAACATTGGTCAACTCACAAAAGACAAAAACCCAAAACTTACCAAAACAGCCCTAATTGTTAAACCAAATTGCAAAAATGGTCCCCCAATCCCTAACGGTGTTAACTCTTTAATATATAAAGAGTTAACACCCGTTAACTCTTATAAAACCCAAAACCATATCCTGTTAACTCTTCCTGAGCCCAAAACACACTCATGGCCCAATATATAAGCCCGGGTCAAAGGAGAAGTCAAACACCCACCCCCTTTTATAAAAAGTAAAACGCAGGAAATATTGTTATTACTATTCATCATCTCCTTCATTTTTTACCTATGTAAAATCAAAGGGTATATTAAAATTGAGGACGTGGCTTATTAATTTGGATACCAAGTGACAGGTTGGCACAAGAAAACGTCATTGAGAAGCTTTGATTGGCTAATTCCCAAAAGAGAAGACATGCGCGCTATGAAGGAAACACATTAATCATTGGGATTTTACACTAAAACATGTACAAAAGAAGCACAAAAGGGTTAAATCATAGATTGCCATGCTGGCAATCCATGTGGTGGGGGGTGTGGGGTCTCCAAAGTTATATCCAACGGTGAAAGCAATGAGAGTCAAATGATTATAGATACAGGAAGGGACAGGATGAAGAGGAAGCATAAAACATGACTAATGACCTAAAGCTTCATATCCAGGCCCTATGAATAGAAGCCTTCATCACTACACACAAGCTAGATATCTATGAGTATGACTAGCGTACTTTTTAAGTAGCTTTTACATAGTAATCTTCCCTTTTCAAGTAATGTTTAATGTAAAATTCAAGTTTCCACATTTTAATCAAGCACCTTTTATTAATAAAAGTTTAAGTTTCTTAATTGTGTATTTTGTTTTTCATTAAATGGTTAAATAAGCTCTGATTTGTTAAAATAAGCTCTTAAGCTACTCATAAGCTGCTCATCTAAGCTCAAAAAGCTTAAATAAGCTTTATAATACTCAAATACTCCCTCAATTACCTCAGCTCAAAAATGGATGATGGATCAAACTTGGAAGGATCCATAGACCTTACTGGCTTATTCTAAATAAGCCAGAGCTTGTAGACATAAGCTCTTGTTGAGCAATAATCCATGATTACTTGGATTTTCAGGTTCTATAACTCATTTACCTTTCTGTTTTAAATATTTTAGTATAATTTTGCTTATTAGCTTAGTAATTGCTTAATTTGCTTAATTGTTTGCTTATTTGTGCTTAATACTGTTTCATTGAGCTTATTGATAATGTTTGATCATCTGTTTTTAGCTTTTAGTAGTTTAGATCTTTATTGTTTTGATATTTTGTGTTCTATATAAATCATAAAAAATATAAAAAAATGAGCATAGATAGTAGCTTATTGTTTCTGGCTTATTTACTTATTGTTATAAGTTCATTTTAGTTGTTAAAAGTTGTGCATCATCTGGTAATTGAGTTTTGTGTTTTAGATTTTAATTTCATAAGTTTAAAATGAGTTTGAGAATTTATAAAGGGGTGTTTGGCACAACAGTTCTAACCAAGGGTTAGAACTGTTTGTGGCTCTCTAAGTTTTAAATCTGAGTTTAATAAACATTTGAAAGGCTAAGTAAGTTAGGTTTCTTTCTAAAAGAATTATTAAGTTTGAAAAGTTTTCATAAGATTTCTCTAGCTTTGATCTTTGAATTTTATAGCCATTTAAAAATCAGTTATATATGAATTTTAAATCTATATGAAATCCTAAGCTTATTAAGTGTTTTTGTAGGCCTTAGTTTTGTGGTTGAAGAGTGTTAGGATAGTCATTAGGTCTGCACTTATGGATTTGAGTCTAGTGTCAACTGCATCAGATAATGAAAACAACAAAGAGTCCATTTTCTAGCTTAAATCTCAGATGGTAATTGTAGTTTTTAGCTTTTGATTTTCATAGCATAAGTAGGTCTAGGGTCATTAATCATTAGTATTAGCTTACTCTTTCAAAATAAGCTCTTTTGATTATCTATTTTTAAGCTGCAATTGTTCTTTTTGTCTTTTCAAAACTCAAAACAAACTCAGTAACTGCTGAGTATTTTGACTGTTTTCACAAAGCTTTTTCTATAAGCTTGGTGTAGTCAAAACAAACAAATTTAATATACGTATAGAGTTAATCCCGTAAGAATTCTTTCCAAAATACTTCTCAACCAAGAGAAATATAAGGTAAAAATCTCACAAGAGAAAACTCAATTTGTATATTTTTATCCGTGAAGTACTTTTTCCTCTGTTTCGTGTCCCAACGAAATCGGATTGAGAATTTAGTGAAAATTCGGATATCAGTCCAAGAATGTTAAAAGACTTTTGAATGTTGATTATATACAAAATTATAATAGCATGAGATTGCAAACAAAAAACTAGCAACGAAATTTAAATGCACCAAACGTTAAAACGCGAGCTAAAACGAAAAATTTAAAAACAATGCACGCTTTAAACAAATTTTATAATCTAAAAATCACAAATTTAAAATGAAAATTTTAGTAAAAAGAATTGGAATTTTTTATGATGTTTCTAAAGATTTTAATGAATTAACAAAAAAATAAACTTTTTCCAAAAATTAACCTAAAAATTTTTCTTTTATTTTTCAAAAATACTAGATTTAAAATGAAAATTAATGCAAAAAGAATTTTAATTTTTCAACTATTTTTCTATTTTCTATGAATTTTCTAAGAAAAAGGTATTAACTAAATTCTATTTTAATTCCTAGAAAATACAAATTTTTACTGGAAAAATATAGAAAAATGGTATGTAATAAATGATCAGTATTAATACGTATATATATAATAATACACAAGCAAATCCCAACCAATTGCCCCTGACCGAAGCAAAAGGTCAAAACTCACTAATTAAAATATATACGTAAGCCGGAAAGTATGTCTCCCGGGTCGTTTCCCCAACGAGGCTGCGATTACGATCGAATGACGAATTGATGATTTGAATTGAGAAACAAATGATTTTGATTTTTAACTAATTAAACTAAAATTAATTAAAGAAATCTAAAATTATTCTACGGGAAGCAATGCATTGGAATAAATGTGGGAACCTGATAAAACTACTGGGGAACAAAAATAGTTACAAACCGGATTAAATCCTAAACTACATGGGCATATATAATGGCAAAGAAATTCCCTAAGAAATCAAACTGGGAACATAGTTAGGCTACAAAATAATAAACAAAAATAAATAAAATTAATTAAACTAAAATTACACATGCAATTATGAATTACCCGGGAAATAAAACGTCAAGCTAAAAACTAAATTACAAAGATAAAGTCCTAAAATTAATTTTAAAAATTAAAAATAAATTAAAAAATTCTAACTTAAAAGAAAATGTAAAAATTTTCAAAATCGGAGTTAAAAAGCGAACAAAACGGTAAGAAACGAAAAAGCCGGGCTCGTAAACGGGCCCGGAACTGAAATTTAAGCAAAAATTACCCTACATAAGTTTTTATATTTTTTCTACAGACTATTTGATTAAAGAAAATTTTCTAAAAAAGAAAAATATTTTTTTGTTAATTTTTGTATTTTTTTTTATGAATTTTGAAATATTAAATACTAATTAAAACTAAGAAAATAGAAAAAGACAGAAAATATAAGTACAAAAATTCTGAAAAATTTAAATTACAATAAAGAAAAAGGTAAATAATTCTAAAAATATATAAATGCCCAAAAGTTTACTTTATCAATTAAATTTATTAAACTAATTAAAATCAACCAAAATATATGTAATTTAATTAATTAACACTAACTGAATTAACTGTTTAGGGGACTGACAGTTGAAAGGGTTCCAAAGGACCTAAAACAGAGAAAGAGTGGTTAAAACATCACGCACTAAACTGTGTTAACACTAGAATTATAAATTTACAACACCAGTCCCTGAACCTTGACCCGTATAACAAGAAAGGTCCTAAGTGCTTATTAAGCAAAACTCAAAAAAGCAAATTAGGGGTGTTACGAGGGGTAGGGGGGGGTTGCTAACTTATGGCAACATTTTTAATAAAGAGCATAAGGTTGTGGCAGAGAAAAGTCATTAAATAAGCCAGAAAAATAAGCTGTTTGATGACAGTTGCCAAATAAGCTTAAAAAGCTTAATTGGCTTATTCATGGAAGTAAAGGAAAAAATAAGCTGAACCTAAGACTTAAACACTAAATAAAAGAGCTAAAATTACCTACGTTAACTAAGTTTGACTGAATAAGCCCTATAAATAAGCTAAACAATCAATAACTAAAATTGGACAGTTTTAAAAAAAAAGAAAACCACCTACTTTGCAGCTAGATTAAGCTAACTTAGAAAATGAATTAAGCTGTAAGCTTTTCAAAGCTTAAAGGGGGGCCTAGATGCTTACTGAAATTGCAAGAAAAACTAAGGCTTATTAAGCTTGGCTAAAAGAAATCAAGGGCTGAAAAAAAGGGTTTTGCACCAGGGGAGGGCAAACAGTGGGCATGAGGGCCTTTTTGGCTTATTAAAATAAGCTATTAAAAGCTTAAAATTAAAAGCAAATGAAAACATATTTAACGAGATATAAAAAAAAGCTTAAAATCATAAAAAGGGTCTTTTCAATTCCAACAAAATCCAGCTGATAATTGGACTTGAAATTGGCTTGTTTTCAAAAAAAGAATTGATACACTAAACTTTTTACTTGGTCAAATTAAAATCACAAACTACGCACAATGTGACTTTTAAAAGGTACATTGTTGACGAAAATGATCACAAAAAAAGATTGTATGTGCTTAAGCAGTTCAAAACAGCTTAAGCTGTTAAGCTAAGTTACATAGTACTAAATTTATGACAGAAAAGCTAAAGGGTCTTCAAAAGCTTATTTTATACTACATAAGGTAGTGATATAAATTACACAATTGACCCACAACACACAAAAATAAACACAACAAGATGCTCATTCAAAATGCCTCAAAGGGGTGGATGGTAACCATCACAAAACAGAATCACACCAAATTCATACAAGTACATAGAGTGGTTTGATTGTGTTCCAAGATTGGCAAAGAGCCCTTAGACCCATGCCAAAAATATATTGACCCATTTTGACCTTTTTAAGTAATAAGCAACACCCCTTATATCTGAAAATAATGATTAACTGTTTTAAATAAATAAAAAAAACTTAACTTAACTGCTTATGAGTTAATTTTCACCATTTCAACATATGTTTAACAAGAATTAACAAGGTTGAAAAGCTAAATTCGAACCTTCAACTTTCAATAGTAATGCAAGAATTTCAAAAGTAAATTTTCAAATTTTTCATTGACAATAAGAGATTACAACAAAAAACTGAATGCTTAAAGTGACAATTTTTAAATTAAAGTATCATAAAAGAAAGCTAGTAAAAAAAGTTGTCTTCTCGGGTGTGCTTTCTTAATTTATATAAGCATCCAGACTGCTTAAACTTTCTTCATCTCATTTGTGATTTGTTGATGTGTGCAATGCCGGTCACAATTCATTTCAAGTCCATTTGGTCTCAATTGTGTTTCTTAAAAACCAAAATCAGCCATTGATGGACCACTGAAAGGTTGTGAATTGCCTACTGGCAAAGGTTGAAGGTCAGTGGGTGGTGGGATTGGTTTTAACTGGGTTATAGAGGGCTTGGATAATGGAGGGGATGGGTTTCTTGTGACTTTGTGGATTTTGAGGCCATGGCGGGAAAAGTTGAGAGGGGAGAGCGGGGATTGGGTAAACAGTTTTAAAAGTTTGATTTTGCAAAAAAAAAAGAACCCCTCATGTTTACTCCCTTTTCTTTTCTTTTTTGTTTCTTCTATGTTTTTAGTAAAAAATAAGTTTGAAATAGCCAAAATGTGCCCCATCTGTTTTGGTATGAAAGAAGATAAAGAAACTTCAAACAAATGGCATATTTAGCCCTTGTCATTTTAAAAAAAAGGGAAAAATTGTTTGAAAATTACTAAATTAGTCCTAAGGTTTTATAAAAAAGTAGATGTGCCATAAGGGCTTAGGGTATTTTGTATTTGGCCACATTCACTGGGTTTTTGTTTGGGCCCAATAAGTTTTGGCTATCAGTTATTGGCTTTATTAAGGCCAATAAGGTTCAAAGGTGGGTTTTGTTGAGTAAAATGGCTGATGATTGGCTGGCACAAGGCTAGTATCGGCCTTCAAAGTCTTCACAGTCTCTGTTAATTGCACACAAATGGGCTGTTGTCATTGATTGAGGGCCCATTTGGTCTTCACAGACTTCAATAATATACTATTAGGTACTTCCCGTGCCCATCAATGGGTATAGATCGCATCCAATAGATATTCCAATTACGGCTCCGTTTTTTTTTGACTTTAATATTATGAGTTTGACTTTGACTTTAGATTATTTCTGGTCTTTGGCTTTGATTTGGCTTTGTCCCTTCACAGCTTTTCCATTCCGTGCCTGGTTTGTCATTTTTTTTTTATGCTTTAGGTTTTTTCTGTCTTTTGGTGTATATCCTTTTTCCTGCACAACACAAGTTGTAAAACAAACATATCTTTGGCAGTTTCTGCCTGTCTGTTTTATTGGTCATTTAAGTCCGTTTTTAAATGAAAAAAAGGGTATGTGTATTTAAGCACGATACGAAAATCCCCCATACTAACGACATTGCCCAGTGTCCATCAACGCAATGCTATGAAGTAAGCATGTTACGAAAACTAAGACTCTTGACCCCCCTCCGACTAATAACTTTGAAAAGGTAGCAAAGTGTTTGTCAAGAGGAAAATCAATAGCTTTCGACAAATCCCTGATTAACACCTTAGTTTGTATTTACATTTTACTACTCAATTTTTTTATTTTATGGATTTTTTTTTACATTTATTGAATGGTTATGTTTCTATCTTAATTTAACTCACAATGGAGGACATAGAGTGATCTACAAACAGGTCCTTCAAACAAAAATTTCATCGTCCCCCACCGATTTTTTCACTAGTCTTAAGCTAAGCAATTAAAACGAGATCATGTGTCCGATATAAAGTTTAGGTGTAAAGCCCTCCATACTTAAGATTTGAGTGGAACTTTTGAACTCCCGACATGGATAAATGATTACGTGTGTGTGGCTCGATTTAACTCAACCATAGATCAACTTATTCTCAAAATATTCACAAAATGAATCGTGACTCAAAGCCACCAACAATTTATTAAGACTTTGCAACTTGATTTTATAGAACTTCAAAATTATTATTATTATTATTTTGGCAGTTTTTGTCTGTTTTTAGTCATTTGAGTCCGTTTTCAATGGAAAAAGGTATGTGTAATTAAGCACATACCACCTACCTAGGCCTCGCTCCCTAGTAGGATATCACAACCAACGTCCGGTGTTCTTAGTTTGAAAACCCACCCCGTTGCTAGCGTAGTGGGAAATCACATCAACACCTTCTTCCTAATATGGCTAAGGATTAGTGTCTTAGTTTGAACCCTCACCTAGACCTTTCTTCCAAGTGAGATATCACGACACACCAAGTCCCTAGAAGCAAAGATGTCTTAGTTTGAACCCCCACCTCGTGGTTAGCGGAGTGGGATATCACGACACATCTATTACTTGCTCCATATAATCAAATGTATGCTTTATTGGCATTAAATCTTTTCAAAACTTTTGCTTTTAAAGAATCAAGTCACAAATTTGAAGCTTTTTCTGAAAACATCGATTGACTTAGCCGAATTGAATCGAACACGTATGATTAGGCGGATTAGAAGCTTATGGGAGAAAAAGAACGCAAGTTATTCATATAAGTTTTTAGACGAATCTTGCTTGACACTTAGACTTATATTTAACTCTATCATTTCTCGTTCTTCAGAATTCAAAGCAATAGAATTCGTGAAAGCTTTGGCCTAAAAGAACTAGCTAGGGCTCAACACGCCTGATCGAGTCAAAAATTTATTCTTACTCTACCCAAAAAGAAAATTTTTAAAACTTTTTCATTTTTTTGGTATTTTTGCAAAAATTTGGTAGAAAAACGGGATTACGTGATAACAATGACTGCAGGCAAAAATCAAATCGAAGATTCCCCCCCCATACTAGAACTAAACATCGTC